>JAKSZP010010785.1:0-117468 GCA_022478985.1 Massospora cicadina
ATACACAGAAACTAACTTCACTTGAGTAATCAATTGAAGTTGGATCTGACCTGAACGTATAATTTTGAAAAGGAATGGGTTTTGAAACCCCATTTCTCAATCAGCCAATTGAGCCATCCTCATTAATTGAATAGACCGTCTATTTTAACGCCTGGGCTGACGCAAGGGGCTAGGCGTTAGGCACATCACTAGTACCAACCTGGGCATATTTGGCTTATACCCAACGTTGGTCTACTATGTGCTTTAGGTCAGGGTTGTCCTGAAGCTTCATCTTCTGGGCCTCCTGCCGCCCAGCCTTATACTTGGGGTTGGTGCCCACTATCATGTCATTTAACCATGACATTACCCTCTCCTTCCAACGGGGCTCACCCCCCCCCTCCAGGGGCCTGCGCAAGGAAAAGTTCTTGTGGGCCAGGGCCAACTTCATTGTAGCAACGGTCAGTTTGGGTTGAGAGCCAGCGGCCTGGGGGAAACGCTTATGGAAGGCTTCAATCAGATCGTGTGCATACACACAGTTGCGCGCTGGGACCCAACTGTTCTCTGCAGCGTCAAACCCCTTCCAATATGTCAAGTACTTAAGTCTTCTTTTAACATGGCGGGAGGCTACTATTTCCTCCACTTCCCACTCTGGCGCCCCATCCACAAGATAGGCCTCAAAGTCTCAGGTGAGGGGGGTTCTCAAACAACGTCAATTTGCTCTCATGGAAGTCAGAGAAGATCTGAAATGAAGATGGAAGATCTAGATGGTATGAGGCATGGCCACCTTTCTAACAATGCGGGTAAGGGCCAATCCTCTTTGGTCCCAGCTTCTTGCATGGCTGCTTGATAGGGATGTTACGAGCATCAAGCATCATGAGATCCCCTTCCTTATACGCGAGACCCACTTGGCGCTTACCATCAGTGTTCTCCTTATACAATTGCATTGCCGCCTCCAAATTTGTGGAAACCCCCTGGTGGACCTTCTTAATATTCTTGGCAAAGTCCACCATCACTTCAACCTTAGATCCATAGATGGGCTCCATGCAAAAGGCGGGGTTAAAGCCATGGTTGGCGAAAAAAGGGGAACAACCAATCATAAAATGCAAAGTGTTGTTGTAACTAAATTGGGCCATAGGAAGGTGAGAAATCCAATCTGAATGATCCGCGGCGGTGTAACACCGCAGAAACTGTACCAGGCACTGGTTCACTCGCTCAGTCTGCCCATCTGATTGGGGGTGATAGGCAGTTGAACGGCAGGGGCGAATCTGAAGAGTCTTACATAACTCTTCATAAAAGACGGAGGTAAGCTGGGGTCTCCAATCACTGATAATCTCTTGGGGAACCACATGAAGTTCAAACACATGAGTGACGGAAATCCTAGCCATCTCAGCCGCAGTTATTGAAGTTCTGCATGGAATAAAGTGGGCGAACTTCATAAAACCATCTACCACCATGATGGCATCATAACCATCAAAGGCAGGTAACTACACAATGAAATCAACCGATAGGGAAGTACAGGGCACTTCAGCCTTTTGGACTAATACCAACAACCTCGATAAAGGTTGACTATTGGGTTTCATTTGATTGCAGATCAGGCACTCTTTACAATACCGCCCCACCTGAGCAGGCAAGCCCTTCCAATTGTAGGTGCGACGTATCAACCTAAGGTCTTTGCTTTCCCAGGATGACCAATGGTGATTCCATCATGATGGTCCCAAATGATTTCCAGGCGCAGTGGTCCAGCAGAAACCCATAAGCACCCCTGAAACCACACCATCTCATCCTTTACGTGATAACCCCTGGATAAATCCACTTGATTCAAAGCGCTCTTAGCAAGTACCATAGTATATACAGCTGATATCAGCTGAGCAAGGACTACCTTTCTGAACATACTGTATTCCTCCGCATTATCCAGTGGTGCAAGTGCTGGCCCATTGGCAGGGGAAGAGGGAAGTTAAGACGCAATTTTATTTGGTGGAAGTATCACCTCTGTGTTATGGACCTCTACCTCCTTTGAATCAGGAGCTAAAGCAGGGTTGCGGCTCAAAGCATCCGCCAAACCATTCTCCTTGCCCTTGGTGAACTCATATGAAAATACAAATTGGGCAAGGGTCTCATGCCAACGGGCCTGCCGTGGGGTTAAAGCATGAGGAGCGCGGTAGTACAGTAAGGTATGGTGATCTGTATGTACACGGAAAGGTTGGGTAGAGCCATGCAAGTGGTGACACCAATAAGTCAGCTTCTCCACCACTGCTAGTAACTTTTTGTTATAAACGGCGTAATTCAACTCAGTCAGAGACAAATTCCTAGAAAAATATCCCACCAGATGCTCTATCCCATCTTTGCCTACTTGTAACAAGGCAGCCACTATAGAGAAGTTGGAGGCATCAGTAGACACAATGAACTCTTTTAGAGGTTTGACATGGCGAAGAACAGACGTGGACAACAGGATGCACTTCACTTCTTAGAAAGCATTCTCCAAAACGGGGTACCACTGTAGCGCTTTTGCACCGCTAGCCTTATATAAGGATGCTGCCACCTCGTAAATATTGAGCGTGAACTTCTTGAGGAAAGTACAAGTCCCCCAAAAAAGCTCCTCAATTCCTTTACTGAGGTGGGGATGGGCCACTCACTAATAGCCTTCTCCTTGTCTAGAGTTATCATGTGTCCTTGGTCAAACATGACCTTGCCCAGAAAAGTGACCTGGGACTTGAAAAATTCACATTTGCTAATTTTCAGCGTAAGGCTGGCTGCCTTTAACCTCTCCGCCGCTTGCCAAAGATGTACTGCATGGTACTCATTATCAGGGGAAAACACCAGGATATCATCCATTTAGGCAACCGCGCATACCCTTAACAAGTCACCCAACGCTGCATCAGTGCGGCGTTGAAAGATATTAGGGGCACCTTAAGCCCAAAGAGCATGACCCAACAACTGGAAAATCCTTTTCTGGTACCAAATGTGTTAACCACTCTTGTACCTTTTTAATCCAAATATGTTTTAACGCATTGAGGCTTACCAGCTTGGAAAAGACCTTAGCCTTCTCCACATAGCGCGCAATCTGAAAATCCAAAGAAATGGGATGTAGATCTGGTACAGTGACGTTGTTGAGGTTCCCATAGTCTACACATAAGCGTAGAGTACCATCAGCCTTCTCAACAAAGAGAAGTGGGGAGCATACAGGGGAGGTACGCTGAAAAATCACGCCTTTGGCTAGCTGCTCTTTCACCCACACATCTAACGCCTCTTCCTCCCAGACAGTCAGTGGATAAATAGGGGAAGAAATCCGCACCAGATCCACAGAGATTTTGAAGTCACAGTCATACTTGGAATGATCAGGTAGTGCGTCAGCTGATGCTGCATCAAAAGAAGATTCCAAACCCTCCAAACAAGAAGGTAGGGGAACCTCCACGGTGGGCTTCAGCATAAAAACAAGGCTAAGAGTGTGAAGGTGGGTTAGTGGGGAAATTCGTCCTGGGCGTTCTCCTCTGGCAAAGGAACAACTAATATGCAACCATTCTTTAATGTTAGGGATATGGTATTTTCTTTCAAGTTGGTTTTAACTTCAAGCTTCCTCCACTATCCACACCCAAAATGATAGGGTAAAAGAGGTTTTGGATATCTTGGAAGTGATTAGACAAGTGGTACTTGCCAACCTGATAGTCCACTGTCCCAATGATCTTCAGAGTGGGAATACCATGGGACGCACCTCCCCTAACTATACCACTTGAAAAGTACTTCAGCCCAAGGTAGTCAGCTAGCCTCTGGTCCATAAAGTCTTCAGTGGAGCCAGTATCCACCAGAATATTGGTGCTGAATTTCCCTAAAGGGGGAAAAGGGTAGTAGTCAGTAGAAAATACCCAGAATGGTCTTTATTTAAAGCTGAAAATGCCAGTAAATCACCACCAAACTCTTCATCTGGCATTAAAATGTCACCCTGGTATGATTATGTACAAGAGAATGTGAGGGATACTTGGCCACTCTTACTACTGAGGCCCCATATCCCACAATATCTTCAGCAGGGGCATAAACATTTGAATAATGTAAACGCAGTTCCTTTTACAACTTCCTGAGTGCTGAAAATCATGGAAGAGGTCAAACGGGGATTTTCTGGGGTGATTTGGTACACAGGAATAGGTTCCTTATCTGAGCCATGAGAGAGCAAATATGGTTCAGAGGTATACATAGTGTTTCCGTTATAAAACATGTTTTTAGATGTGAACAACCCTATTCCTATAACAGTAATGAAATTCTCGACGTTATCCAAGGCCAACACCCCCAGGGCCATCTGCGCTGATTCCTCCGGCATCATCTGAATGTGCTGTCAATGTAAAACCTATTTAGTAAAATTGAATTTGGTAATTTTGGCGGAAAGTTGGGGAATCACGACTTTTGGACCTCAAAGTGTTCGTATCCACCAGGTACAAGCACGAAGGGTGGGTACTTTCCAGTTGAAGGCAACCATAATAACGCCGAGATGCTCCAACCTTCAGGGAAAAGAGGAAACAGCGGTGCGGCTGACCACAGCTGAAGCCCACAGCCAGCGCCCACCGTTTACACTTTGGGAAAGTCCCACACGGAAAAGTTTGTGCACATAAAGTTAAGAGGTTGCATACTAATGTAAGGAGAGTGTCTATAACTCTCCTATTCCCAGCGTGGTAGTGCTTGGTGCACAGGTCTAACGCCAGGGAACTAGTTGTTAATACAAAAGGTACTAGAGCTCAGCAGAGGGTGGTGGAGCAATAATAACTTAAGTAAAGGAGTGTGATCATTATAAAAAATACCCAACCAAAAGTGATGTGGTGCACAAAGGGGAAAGGGGTAAGCGTCCCAGGTTGGAGGAAACTGGGCAAACCAATGGTGCACTAGGGGCTAACTGAATAATATGTAAAATGGTATGGCGAATATAGCGTGAGACCTCCTCAAAAAGGTCCGCGCACAGGATCATCAGAGATAACATTTTATAAAACGGGAAAAATGGAGAAGTTTATTGGGAAAAGTCGACCAACAAGGAAAGTTGGTCAAAAAATTAAATATAAGCTTCATCGGGGTAATTTGAGGTCTTCCTAAGTAGTCCCAAGCACCAATTCACCAATAGGTAAACACTCCCATCTGAATTGGTAGAATACACTGAAACTGACTTCACTCAAGTAATCAATTGAAGTTGGATCTGACCCAAATGCGTAATTTCATAAATGGAATGGATTTTGAAACCCCACTCCTCAATCAACCAAATTGAGCCATCTTCATTAATTGAATAGACCATCTGTTTTAACGCCTGGGCCGATGCAAGGGACTGGGCATTAGGCACATCACTAGTACCGACCTGGGCTTATTCGGCTTGTACCTGACGTTGGTCTACTATGTGCTTGATGTCAGGGAGGGCCTGAAGCTTCAACCTCTGGGACTCCTGCCGCCCATCCTTATCCTTGGGGTTGGTGCCCACTATCATGCTATTTAACTTGACAGGATTGGCACAGAGGGGGCCAGCACATCTAAGGCTTTAACAAGGAGGGCAGCTCTGCAGCTGCCTATCCCAAGGTGAAAAGGCGGAGGAGGATCAAGGTTTTAACTCAGGGGCCTGAACTACTGAAGTGACCAGTGCAAGCAGCAGAGCAGGTTTGCCAGCCTTGGCCATAGAGCAGAGCACCTCCTTACCCAGCAGTGGGCATCCCATTTCAGGGCGTCAAGAAGGGCCACACCCAGTTGGGTGTCAGAGGGGGCAGGGTTTTCCTGTTGTTGACAGAGAAGCGCACCTGGAGCTCACCAGGACATCCAGGACTTGGTTAGCCACATCGTCATAAGGGATAGGAGGGGCCCCATTCCTATCATTTTTACCAAAGAGGTTACGCTTATGGTCGGGGCTTGGTGGGGTGAGCTCCATTCTGCCAAAGCATGTTTACAAGCTTGGATAAGTGAGGCAGTAGATCAACAAGTGAAGACAGGTTGCAGAGGAGTTCAAGTTCATTGTGAGGTCATAGGCCATCGCTTCTCCAATGCCAGATAGGATGGTGGAGATGGCTGAGGCGAGTGGCTGGTTCATTATATTAGAGACGTGGCTGAGAAAGATTAGACTGGGATCCCAATCAGGGTGTATGGACATCCAGTGGAGAGCCCAGAATGCAAGGAGCACAGTGGTCCAAATTACTTGGAGTATTGGTGCTCTAGCGTGGATGTAAGTCCTGGAGACCAGCCCCTGCACCTGGATAGGAATAATACATCTTTAGGACAAAAAGGGGTCCCAAGGCCCAGGTGGACCCCCTATCACAGTTGAGCAACTTGGCGCATGTGGTAGATAAACGATTGGTGACCGCTCTTCACCCCAAGGATGTCATGTTCCCACTCTTCCCCCCCTCCTCTACCTTGTTAGGGTTAATAGAGGGGGTTTGTAGAGAGGTTGTGCAAGCCAGTGGCCTGCCCATGACCCCTGAGACTTTCCACTCCTCTGGCAATTCTTGACAAATTTTTGAAAAAAACTGCTTGTGATGACCTCAAGGCCCAGTCTGCAAATTCTGGGCTGGGGGAGCTGGTCCAGACTGGCTGGCGCAGAAAATCAAATTGGGGCATGATTCAAGTTTTATACTGAGCATCAAATGACTCAGTCAGGTTGCCTCAGCCCTCCAGTACAGATTCGGCCAGTTCAAATCATGTGGGCAGCCTGATTTGGGTGGTCATATCCCAGATCAGCACTGTCAACCTGACTTAGGCCCAAAAATGTGGGAAAATTTATAAAAGCTTTTTTTAATTTTACCAGGTTTTGAGCACCCCCCCCACTCCCCTCCCCACCAGCCAACCAGATCCCATTGCCAATCCCCAAATAACCAATCCTTTACCATTTCCCCCAAGCGAATTTTCAATCCTTAAGGCAACAGCCCTGCTCAAGGGCTGTTGTCAGTTTATTTCTTAACTCTTCACACTTTACAAAAAATAAACCTCACCACCCTTGTTCAGCTCATTGAAACCCACATCCGCTCTATTTTATATATTTTTAAATTCCACTAAACAATCCAGCAAGGCGTGCTGCAGCCAAGATCCTCCTTCCAATGCTTGTTGACTGGATTATCCAGTCAAAATGATTCCATCACCAAGTGTCACATCATAAATCTATTAAATCAGTTTGCTCCAGATGATGACTCCACTTTGCTACCCGCTATTGTGCACCCATTTGGCACTAATCTGGCTATCTGCTACGCCGTTGGCTCCCCAGAAGCTATTTCCCAGGTGGGCAGCACCAGATTGCCTCTGTTCCATCATTTTTTAGAGTTGGACCCCCACCCAATCTTTCTGCTAAAGGTTTCGCTCACCTGAGGGGCCTGAAGAACCCTGCTCAGGTTAAGAGCTCATCCCCAATGCTCTGTGTGGGACCCCTTTCCACCCTGCTCCCACCAATGATCATGCAGCGGACCATGATCTGTCCCTTGTTAACCTTAACCTTATATATTTAAATCCAAAGGCCTACAACCATAAACCCTGGCGGATCTGTCATCGTCCTTGCCTCCCCCACCCTTGGGGGTTGCCCCGCAAGACTTGCAGTTGCCCCATCACAACCAAATGATTTGCGTTAATGGCCTTTGGTATGTTATTTAACTTACGCTTTCCTCATGTTACTACTAGAGCCCCGCTCATCCAAGTCGTTCAGACCGCTGTGCCCAAAGTATTCTGGGCTCTCCACTGGGGTTTCACACCCTGATTGGGAGCCCAGTCTAATCTTTATTAGTCATCTTCATGATAGTGGTCGTGAAGAAGTTAAAAGTTCAATAAATACTGAAGGCCCCCAAGGCAAACCAAATGGCTGTGGTGGGAGAAACTGTGGGTCTTGTGGGGGCAACCCTCAAGGGCAGTGAAGGCAGGAAGGATGATACCTCCTCGGGGTTTTGCAGCTTTAGACCTTAAATTTTTATGAATGAGTGGCTTAGATCAACATAAAGTGTTTTGGGTTTCGCCACAAGGTCAGCAGTGGAAATGGAGTGCAAAGTGGCCCGCACAGAGCTTCAGGGCTGAGATCTCATGAGAGAGGTGATCCAGGCTTCTCAGGCAAACAAAATACTTTGCATGAGGGTTGGTGGCTTGACTCCACTGGGGACAAAAAAATGAGTCACTCTGAGGCTGTCCCACCGGTGAATGACTTTGGGTGAACCAGTGGCAGGGTAGAGAGCCAGGGTTAAAGTGAACAGCAACATAATAATGGTGGGAGAGTTTGCATCATCTGGTATGATTTTTTATGCAATTCAAGATGATCTGCCAGGTGGAAGAGTCAATTAACCGGACAACCCAGTCAATCATCATCAGAATCAGAACTAGAGTTGTGGCACATTTTGACAGATTGAAAGGCGGAATCTTTTAAAGTAATAAATTGGTGGATAGAGTCCATGACAGGCTGGGTGAGCATGTAAGAATTTATTGTCATAGCTTAAGTGAGGGAGTAAAAATGAATCAATGACAGCCTCTGGGAGAGGCTGTTGCCTTTAAGAATGGGGGAAAACATTGGGGAGAGGCATCAAGGGATGAACCCTTTGTGATTGATGATGGGCTCTGATTTGCTGGGGAGTGGTGAGCAGGGTATTTGAGACCCTGACAAAGCTTAAAAAATTTAAAATTTTTCCCAAATTTTTGGGCAAAGTCAGGTTGACAGTGTCAACCTGGGACCTGACTGTTCAAGTCAGGTTGGCAATGCATCCCAACCTCCATGAATCCTTTCTGGAGGGTTGAGAGGATCATGTCAGCTCACTCAATAATTGGCCAGGTGCATAAATTGGGACCCAATTCAATTTTTTGTCTCAGGAAATCTGGACCAGCTCCCCGGCCCAGAATTCACAAGCTGGGCCTTGAGGTTATTGTGACCTTTTTTGAATTTTGGCAAAAATTGCCAGGGGAGGGTGAGTTCTGGGGCCTGCCTGTGGCCCCTGGCTTGGGAAACCTCTCTGAAAAACATTCTATCAACTCTAACAGGGTGAAGAGGGGGAAAGAGGTAGGTGTAGGGGATCATTGGGGTTAGAGCAGTGACTCAGCACTCATCCACCACATGCACCAAGTCACTTAACTGTGACAGGGAGTCCACCTGGGCCTTTAGATCTATTTTGGTCCTGAAGGGATGCTGGTCTCTGTCCAGGTTCAGAAGCTGGGCCTCAGGGCTTACACTCCCCTCCTGAGACCAGTATCTCCTCTCAAAGGCTCCACAAGACTTAAAGGAAAATATTTGAGTTTTGTCTAATGTAACATGTGGGTTCATGCCAGTACACCACAAAGGAATTGAGTAGTACAATCCAGGTCACTGACTATATCACTGATAAGCTGGCAGAGACTCATCCATGAACCTGTGCACCATGTCTGGAAATCATTACATATTCTTGATCAACAGTCCCAGCAAGACTGCATGCCAGCAGCAGGGTCTGGCCCCAGGACAGTGCTGAGAATGAGGCCAATGCTTGGTCTAGCTCACTAGTCAAGCCGTTCTCCAGATCTTAGTTTCCTTGATTACATATATAAAAATTATTTTTATAAAGTATCTAATCATCTAGCAATGTTTAATGAATATTGAGCATTAAATAGAAGATGAAACTAAATCTTAGTGATTGTCTTACCCCAATATAGCACTGCAAACCCTTAGCTAAGCTCCGTTACCCTAAGCTTTCAAGCAACAACCCGATCATTGTTTGTGAAGGCTCAATACCCTACTTGATCATCATTTGGAGAATTTGAGATGTGGGAGTTGTATTCCACCCAATTGATCACTGCTACTTAATTTTGGACTTATTACCTTCAACGATCCCCATTCATAATCTACTCCTCCATCAATCTTATTTTATCTGAATCAATTTTTGAAATTCTTGGCAGAATCTGATTTTTTGATAACTAGGGTGATGTGAGGACCAGGCTGTAAATGATCTTTACATCATGGTCTAATTTCTTCAAGAACTTTGGGGTGTCAATTTGAGATCTGGGTACTTTAAGGGCTGTTGCACCCAGTATCAAAAAATCATATGTGGGGCTTTGGGGGTAGCAAGTTATGCTTTCAGGGTTTGTGCTGTTGTAACTCAAAATCATTGTTGGGGCTCCAGTAATGTGACAATCTTCTTCCAATTATGGAGTTTTCAATCGTACCATCTTCCAAGGGTATACTGGGCTGGTCAGCTGGTATAGGTTCTGCGTTGTCATCCCTGGAAGGATCACCACTTTGTTGCGATGACTTGGGAATCCTGGGTTGATCACGATGTGAGGTTTGGGTGACACCTTGGGTTTCCACCTTATCAGGTGGTACCGTCAGCCTGGGTAGGCGTGAGTGGTCGGGCTTTATGGCGGAAATAGCAGAATATGTATAGGGGATAAATCCTGATCAAGATAGATATGAAAAGATTAAGCAAAGTATTTTAAATAGTTTATTGGAATTTAAGAGCAGGGGTTATAGATCTGATAAGTGGGGAATTTTTAAAAGGAATATATTTTGCAGGGTCTCAAAGGGAATCCAGCTAAATATGAATCAATGGTTAGAGGGGTGAGACAAGGGGGAGAATATCTGCTGAGGGATAGGTGATTTCGGTGGTGACAGTAGTTTGTAGGTTTATATAGATTTGATCCCTTAACTTATCGATGGCCATCTACCAATATAAAAATTAAAACAATTGATTAGAACCATCGGGTAAATTATCAACCCAAGAAAAGCTGGGTAAATTGGCTTTAAAGTCGTAAAGGGTAAGGCTCAATCGGCGCCAATTTGAATTCCTGCGAAATCTAACTCTTTAGCAACTCTTTGGAAGCAGCCGTATTGACGATACGGGGTTAACTATCGGCTTACCGATAGTGGTAAACCATCTGGCACGGAAGCTAATCGAACCGGCTTACCGATAATACTAGCATTGGTGGCACGGAAGCCAATTTTTCCTTACACCGAACCGGTAAAGCAAAATCTACCGAACCAAACCCCTTTAGGCGTTAACCTGCTATGCTAGGGTAGATCCGATTTGCTATTTTTATATTTCAAGGATGGTCGATCAACCCCGCGGATATGAAAAGCTAGCCGACATCCGCCACATCGTACTGGTCCTATCCGGGAAAGGTGGCGTCGGGAAATCGTGTGTCACCGTACAGCTGGCGGCGAGTTTGAGCCTGCTGGGGAACCGGGTCGGCGTACTCGACGTCGACCTGTGCGGCCCATCCGTCCCCCGCTTACTTGGGGTCGATACCCACTCCGTGATGATGACGCCTCGAGGGTAAATGGGTTTGGCGTTTTATCCTTCGCCACCGTTTCATGTTTCGTACTTTTGGTTTAGGCATCTTTTGGGCATCATGTTTCGTAGCCTTGGTTTAGGCTTCTTTTGTTTCTGGTGTTTGGCTCGCATGGTTTGTTATTTTAATGGACTCCAATTTTTTCGTAAATTTGCTTAAAATCGGTTCAGTTGGCTACCGGTTCCGGTGGACGGGGCTGGGTTGTTAACCTGCATGTCGATCGGGTTCCTCATTCGAATAAGGATGCGTCGATCGTTTGGAGGGGGCCGAAGAAGACGGGTAAGTTAAGGCCAACCGCGACTTTGCTGTTTCATCTCCCACTCAAACCTTTCTAAATCTGATTTAGCGATGATCCGGCAATTTTTTACCGATGTGGACTGGGGACGCTTGGACTATCTGCTCGTGGATACGCCTCCAGGTATGCGGTTGATATTCGGTGCGAGGGTTCGAAATTGGTTGTACCTTCATTCGGGTTGGGGTTTAACGTTCCTCCTGATAGGAACGTCGGACGAGCATATCGCTCTGGCCGAGCTTTTAAAATCCACTGAACCCGACGGCGCGATCCTTGTCACCACCCCGCAGGTAGCTCATTGGTCAACCCATCTAACCTGGGTAGGAGGTGGCGTTGGCTGACGTCCGTAAGGAGCTCAACTTTTGCCGCAAAACCGGGATCAACATCTTGGGGGTGGTGGAGAACATGGCGGGGTTCGAGTGCCCCCATTGCAAGGTAAGTGTCGTTTCGCATACGCTATGGCTTCGTTTAGGGCTTCTATGCGGGTGGTAATGTTTTTAGGGGTGTACCAACCTGTTCTCCTCGGGCGGGGGTGAGGCTCTGGCCGGCGATTTCGGCGTCCCATTTTTAGGTTAGTTTTCGGTTTTTAACGATTCGTACGTTCTGCAAATCGAATTTTTCGGTGGGGTTTTAACCCACTCGGGCTATAGGCTCGATCCCCATCAACCCCAAGCTCACGGAACTGTTTGAAGCGCCGTACGTCACCCCTTCAGCTGCGACGGATGCCGGTCGGAGCGGCCAGCCTGAGCCGCCAGCAAACTTCCTTGCGCTTTTCGCCAGATCTCCAACGTCCAAGCATATCCGGAAGATTGTGGAGCTCTTGCCAAATTAAACAAGTGCCGTATGGCGGCACCTGATCATATGCACCTCTACCGAGCGCATCTCTTAACCGTAATCCAAAGTGCTTAACTGGGGGCTACTTTTGTGAACTTTTCCACCCGCATCGGTGCGAGCACCTCCGCCAGCGCTTGAACTGCCGCCTCGGAGATCCCATGAAACTTTGTGCGCCGTTGTATTTCAGTACGCAAAAACAAATAGGATCACTAATTTGGTTGGCAAATCCTTTGGGTTGAAATCGGGGCTGGCGTTTTACAAGGTCAAGCAATCTAAGCAACTTGGTTTAGATGGTTGTTAATTAGCAAAGTTGAAACTTGAGTCGAACGATAGCTGGGGTTCAATCTATGCCTTTTAGAGTGTAAGGATTTAGGGCGAAAGGATAATTGCGAAGTCGGGCTTACGCTCGATTTTTTAGTCCATGTGGAGTTTGTAGGTGTGGAATGCAAAGTTAGGCCAGAAGCTTCAGGATAACTCGGATTAGCTTATGAGCTGGCTGGCGTTTATTTTAGATTAATGTTTTATTTATGGGTTGGTTAAGTTCCACTGGGTAATCTGTCGTTGGCTTATCTCTATACGCGTTCAAAGGGCCTACTTTGGTTGCCAAACTTTGCGGCTGTCTAAGGTTGGTTTAAGCTGATCCACTTTAAAGCGTTGCCAAGGTGGCGGCCCCTAATGCAATCAACCTGTGCTGGTGGGTCCATTGGCTTTACAAACCTTGCCTTAAACCTGTGCTGGTGGGTCCATTGGCTTTACAAACCTTACCTTAACGCGTTTGATGGGGATTTATACTTAAGGCCGGGTATCCTTGGCTTAGCTCTAAAAAGTACAGCCCTACGAGTTGGCTGATCTACACCAGTTTTGACTGAAACCCAGAATAGTGGCAACCTGGACTTTGGCTTTTATCGTACCGGCCGAGCTTAACTGTGGAGCTGGTAGCTCATTTGAAGCTCTGAATGAGGGTTTTGGGCCCATCGGAGGTTTGATCTGATCTTGGATGCTTCGCTTTGGGTAGATAATCCTGATTGGCTCTTTGCGTTGCTAATAAATGGTTCAGATATTTTAAAGGGTACAGAGAAGGCATTAAACTTGTAAATTTTGAAAGGGAAGGTTACCATGGTTATTAAAACCCAAAGGTAGCAAACATGAAGGTTACCATGGTTATTAAAACCCAAAGGTATCAAAAATACCAGCTTCAATCGCTATAACCCATTACCCTGTTGGCTTTTCAGTCGAGCCAAGGTGATTTCTTTAAAACTCGTTTTCACCAAAGTAAATAGTTGATGGATGGACTTTAAACGATATAATCTATCAAAGCGAGGGATGGAACTATTGTAAAGGTAAGGAGTTAAATTTGTCAAATAGCTGTTGCAACTGATAGTTGGTTATGTTGCCCAGGGTCAAAATTTATCTGGGGTGGGTAGCTTAAAAGGGTAACCCATACCTTTAAAGCTTTATATGGAGTGATCGTCTATCCAAACTTCAAACCTTGACATTAAAGGGTTTGGCTTAGAAGGCTTAAGTACCACGGAAAAAAGTCAAACTGGTGCTCAGGCTAATAGCCAAGTTGACTTGTCATTGGGGGATCCACAATCTTATCAACTGAAAAGGGTATATGATCCTAATCAGTTAATCTATAAAAGAGCCAGCGTGCACCTCTAAATATGTTCATGGCTAGTTTATGGCTTGCATTCATAAACCACTTAATCACCTTAATGGTTAAATTTAGTATAGGTTTGGTTGATTAAGTTTATGGCCTCTAACTTTTATCCCACCTATTTAACGGTGTGGTATCTGAAATAGCACACCAAGGGGTACGGGTGGTAAGGAATTGTATAGGTATAAGCTGCAGTGACAACTGCAAAGTCTCAGCTTTCAGACTTCACCATAGATTGGTATCTTTTTAATAGGAGGGGTGCAAACTTATTGACACCCTTTATGTACACTAGACAAGTAGGGAATGGATCTTTCAAACTGGGGTACACAGCCTAGTTTGGTTCATAGGGATACCTCCCCCATTAAGCTATAATGAAACTAATTTTTATAACTAAAGTAAAGTGTTCGCAAGCTAAAACCCAGCCCACCATATTGTATTAACTCTGAAGCGTGATTGCAACAATTTATCTCAGGTGCAGTATCGAGCGAGGCTTTTTACAACCTTCTTACACAAGCAAGCATACACAAGCAAGCTATCATGAAATAGAGGTTTCAAGGGTACATGGTTCTTTAGAACTTTTGTTGGATGGTGTACAGATTGCACAGCTTGAGAACTAATTGGTATGCTGCAGGTCAAAACATGGGGGTAATGAGAACCCATCTAAATCAAAAGGTTAACTTACAGAGTTTAAACTCCGCTTACCCATGTGTAGGGATTCCGTTTTTGAAATACTTTTTGGTGCTAAGTCTGTAAGCCTGGCAGTCAATACTTGCTTCAATTTGAAGACTTTTGCAAGTACCATGTTTGTTTTAATTAGGGTGGTCAGGTATTGCTTAATTCATGGCAAATAGAGGATCCATCCTATGGTAAGGGGCAAAGGGACTTATTGAATGAAGTCACCAAACCGAGATTTAGAATAGAAAGTGTATCTTTATTAAAAAGTAGATCAAGTATATCTATAGGTCATTTCTAACACTATATTCCCATAAGGAGATGGAACAATATAACGATTCAAGAGATTGTTGTGATGGTAGTTTAAATTGGATATCCCATCTGAACCCATGGATGCCTTAGTAGCCCAATTTTATTGATGGATTGCGCTCTGAATAACCCATATAGACAAGGCTTTATATTATTTAAATAAATCTTTAGCAGATTTGGGGTCCATACCAATTTGAGGGTACTACCATCTGCAGCTTTTTAAAATATCTGATGGAGTCATCGATTAACATCTGGAAGTTCCATTAACTTAACTAATCAATATCTTATCCTAGGGAATCAAGGCCTTGAGTCAGATTGGGGGATTTCCCAGTATCAATTTGAGCATCATTACCATTCAATTTATGATTATAATAAAATTATGGAGTCTTTTCTAAAATCCCCAAAAGTAGGTCTGCTTGCAAAGTTATATAAATGGTATTTCTTGATTGATATTCTTCTTAGTATACCTGATACCCAATTATCTGACATCACCCCTTTAAGAATATTGGTAGTGGAGTGCCAGTGTAAGAGTTGATTATGTACTCAGTTGATTGTGACTCCAGTTTCTAGAGACTTGATTGAGTATAAGTCTCCATGCTTCTAGGTTATGATGTAAGATCCTTCCCAGATAGAATCTAGTACACCTTCACATGGTGCTTGGCCTCCTCCAATAACTGTTTTGGTCAGATTTGTTAAAGCATCAGACTGGAATGTATCATCCATTGTGCTAATCTTATTAACACTTTTTTTGCTCTTTGGTGTTATCACTGGTAACATCTTGTACCAACAGGGCTGGGATATCAGTTTACCTTCCATATAAAGCCCTAGATGGAAATTTTGATTATAAATGGTAGCTCATCTGGTAAGCCATCAGTGCGCTCAGGAGGTATTGATCCCAGTGTAAGGGGTCATAAGTAGCCATTTTTAACAATATTGAAACTAGAGTTCCAACTTCTCTTTCTATACTTTCATTTATTGATAGTTTGTAGGGCGCAGAAAGAGCTGTTATATCCCCATGTGTGTTGCTAGGATCTTCAAAACTCTGGAGGTAAATTTTATCCCACTATATCATAGCGCTACCTGAGGACAATCATGCTGAGTAATATTTTATTATAAAATGTTTGGGGCCTCATCAGTTTGCATGGGAGTGGCGTTTGCTTTTATCCATTTTGTGAAGTGGTCAATTCCTACAAGGGTAAATGAATTTCCCCTGATCATCTGGGGAGCGGACCTACATCAAAACTATGCTATGGAGCAGCTGCTGAGGGATCATCAGCTGATACTTTATCTAACCTTATGTGGCAATTGTTTCTAACAAGTTATGCAAGCATCCAAAACTTCCACTAAAGAGTCCAAAATTTCTTCCCAATAGTGGCAATTCTCAAACCATTTGTAATTTTTAAGGCTCCTTCATATTCCAAGGTATTGTGGGCTTCATTTATAACTGGTACCCTTTCAAAGATTATAAGTGAGGTGACCATTCCATTCCAACTTTCTTGTTTTAAACCATCATAAACTTTTAAGTTTTTCAAGTGTCACTTCAGCACCTTATGAACTGTCCATCTTCATTTCTCATGAATCCAGATTAAAATGAAAATTGTGTACCCATTCATTTTTGCTGTTGTCTAATTGGAGCAGGGGTAATCAAGTCAGTCTATCCACATTCATGTATCACATCCCTGCCCAATGAGCAATAGTCATGGCATAGCGATGTAATTTGATAGTCCTTTGGGCTAGCCCTCCACTAGGACCTTTCATATTTTGCAGCCCAATTAAAAGACGCATGGTCTGTGACTACTGTAAATTTACCATAAAGGGAGGGTCAAAGGTGTTTCACTGCAATTATGACTGCCAGTCATTACTTCCCCATGACACTATAAATTTGCTCAGCCTTTAAAACCACCTTGCTGCAATAGGACACCGGGTTGTTGATGCTTTTATAATTCAACTGCAAGAGAATGGTCCCTACTTCTAGATTGGATGCATCCATAAAGAGGAATATTGGCTTCCTGTAATCCAGAAATCATAAATTTGGGAATTGTTTAAATAAGTCCTTCATCATCTCTATGCTATTTTCTGCTCTAATCCCCCATACACAAGGGGTTTTTCACATAAACAAACAAGGGGTTTAATGAGATGAGCGAAATTGGGGATATGCTAATGTAATACCCATCATCCCTAATATCTATATATCACTGTGACTCTTTGGTTCAGGCACCTTGAAATTTGATGCAGACTTATCTTATAAGGGTTGATTCTTTCCACAATATGGCATGTCCTAAGGGTTCCGATTTTTATTGAAAAAAGGTACACTTTGCAAGTTTGCGCTTAATGTTAGCTTGATTTTATCTTCTCATAAATGTTAAAAAATGACTTGAGGTGATCTAGGTTATTTGGTAAAGGTTTTTGAAAGCACTGTTCTGTCATCTAGATAGACAATCATGCAGCTCAGTTTAAGATCTTGCATGATATGATATATCACCTGTTAGAATGAGGCTGGCACATTAAATAATCTTGAGGGAGCCGGATAGACTGATTTAATTCTTCTGTGCATATCAAGATGCACTTCTTTTGGTTTTCTAGCAATAATTTATCTGCCAGTAACCACTTGTAAGGTCCATTGTAGAAAATAAATTTGAGCTGGAAAATTGGGCCAGAGCATCATCTACTCATGGAATAGAATAGCTGTCCCTCTTTGTAAGGCTGTTTAGCTTCCTGTAATCATCACTACTCTATGCGCACCATGTTTCTTCTTCATTAGTAATAGTGAGGAAAGCCATGGACTCTTGGAGGGCACAAGTAAGCTATCATCTAATAGTTGCTTTAGATCAGTTTTCATATGGTGCATCTCTACCTTTGACTTCCTATATGGCTTCAATTGGACTTGATCAACTATGTTTATTTGGTGTATCCAATTTCTAATATGGCTTTAATTGACACCTGACCTACAAGTATATATTGATGATCTTCAAGTAGCTAATTTACCTTCTCAAAAACCTCCTGATTTAATTTATGAAATATAGAGACTTGAGGTATTGCATAAATCAGATTGTAGGGTAGTCCCAAATCAAGTTGAGTTATAATGTAATGTACCCTAATAATCACAAAAAGTTTAAATAAATTTAATTTCCAACCTCCTTATCATTTTTAACAAAGATTTTGTAATTTATTGGATTCTAGTTATTAACTCAATTGGTTGTTGATAAGTTAGGTGTACACCTAAAACACTCTTGGTTCAAAACTGCTGACTTCATCAACACTAGTGATGTGTAATAGCAGTATATATGTATCTTCAGGGTTATTTGATTAAAAGAACTTTTTGTTCACCTGGCTGGTTTCCAAAATCTTGGTAGCATAGAATGTTATGCAACTGCTGCATCTACTGATCCACAGAGATTTTTCATATTTTGTCCTAAAGTAGACTAACATAAAGGAAAAGTGTAAACAGGTAACTTGACCAATCCTGGGCAATCCTTCTTACTGTATTAACTGTTATCCAGCACAAGGGATCTTTATAATTGAGGAGAAATAAATATTCTTCTTTAAAATTAATAAATCCTTCATATTCAATCATAAATGCATCCCAATAAGCATGTTGTAATGTCTGTTTTCCAAGGCGATTGTGGGAGCTTGAAATCTAATTTTCTAAATTAAATTGGCAGGGTGGAGTAAGCACCTATAACTTTGGTCTTATCTGGCCTTGCTGTGCTATACTAATGGGTGTACTTAAGGTCTGTGCAACTTGATCTTTTAATAAACTGGAATGAGACAACGTTGATTGGAGATCATGTATATAAAGTAGCCATAACTTGGTTTTTTCAGGGTGAACACTAACATGAGAAAACTACCTGGAACCTCAGAATTAGTTTTACAGATTAATAAATTATGCTGTGAAGTGAGATCAGCCATAAAAAAGAGATTGTGTGGTTTATTAAGTTGGTTAATTGCTCATTGCACAATAACTGTAATGAAATTTAGATGATTCCCATTGAATTCAAAAATCATTACAAGCAGTAATTCCTGAATCTTATAAGAAGAAGGATTATATCACTTCTAAAAATCAATTAGCTCTAGATAGCCCAGGGTGAGGAATGGAGAATATAACTAAATCATTCTTATTATTAAGTTTTTGTGGTTAATAAAATATATTTACAAAATTAAACATTATTAAATTTATTTATAAAAAATTTTATTATCCCAATCTACCACCCCATCCTTCAAGGACCTCCATTCCACCTTTCCCCACCATAAATCTTATCTATGGGCAACTTACATACCACCATCCTCGCCATTTTTTATATTTAGACGCATCTAGTGTCCTTTATACTAAATCTAAATATTTGGTCATGCTAGCTTATTGTTAGCTATCCAACCAGGTCAGCGGTACACCAATCTCTGACAATTTTGCTGTTAAAATTTATAACAAATATCCCACCACATATTATCATTAGCTTTGATATTTGCCTTGTTGATGAAAAGTTACCAATTAATGGTGCATATATTTTCAACAGTAATCAATTTAGAACAACTTATAAAGAGGTATTAAGACCCAGTCAGATGCATAGAGCGACTATGGCCAACCACACACTTATAACTTACCTTACAGTTCTATTGCCTAAAAAATTAACCTTAACTGATTGAAAAAAGGACTTACCTTGTTGGGGGAGCATTTCAAATCATATATATAGACCTATTCAGATGTTGCATGGCAAACTAGGGCATTGTTTTCAAAACCCCTGATGATGCTCTGAGTTGACTTATAAGGGCCCTAGAAAATAATAAGAATTTGTGTGAAGTTTTTGAAATATATAAAGGCCAGTTGTTAGCTGTGTGACCGCCACTGGCAATAGATTACAGGAACTAATTAAATTGATGTATTTTTACAAAAAAATGCCAAGCCATTGAGGATTACACTCTTAAGTTCTTGGAGAACTTTCATAAAGCAGAACTAGATGAGGAAATGGGAGTGATTTTTTTCTTACAAGAGTTTGGAGGTCACTTAGCAGACCTGATCAGACACCACCCCATCACGCTACCTTTAAGAAAAGTTATTGAGGTCACCCAGATTCTAATAGTGGGTATTAATAGACCAGGATAATGCTGTGCACAGCTATCACAAAAAACCTCAGACCCTTGTTTCCTGATTAATAAGTGATAAGAAGTCTTATTCAGGATTAAATGTGAAAATAAATACTAAAAATGTTTGGAAAAAATAGCTTTTCTGGACAGTGGGCCTCACAGAAATTCATCTCAGAACATGCAGTGCAAATGCTGGGCTTGCATACTAAAAACTCTTGGTAAAATTAATTTTTGGAATTGATAAACAGTATGTAGCTTTCGCTGCTCACAATACATTATTTGAAGTTTAGGGTAAGTGAAATGCAAGTTGAGTTTTGGGTACTGCATTTTCACCGCATCATATAATTCTAGGGTGTCCTTGGTGGACACAGGTTGAACTCCAGCACAATTATAAAATGAACTCTATCACTTACAAGCTGAAGGATAAGTTCATTGAGTGCGCAGTAGAAGGATATAAAGGTTTGGAAATGTCTGAAACAGTTGTTCAATGTAGTTCATTGAAGACTTGAAAAGGAAATATTGTTGAATATCTCTCAAAATGGCTTTACTGCTTGGAAGGAGGAGGCTAATCAATTAACAGATCATGGACCCTTTGATCACATAATTGATTATTAGAAGGGAAGCAGACCACCCACGGACCAATTTACAATTGCAATCAGAAGGAAAATTGACCAGTGAAAATACCTGGATATTATGTTGAGAATGGTTATACAAGTGTATATCTCTCCATGTTTATTGCTGATGTTGCTTGTTAATACAAAGGATGGTGGAATATGGCCATTTGTAAACTACCAGAAGCTCAATGATATAGCCATTGAGAACCAGTCGCTTAATTGATGCTGATCACTTGACTGACTAATTGTCTAAGGATACAAGTTTTCCAAGGTTGGGAAAGGACGCATTTAACAAGATATGTATAAAAAAGGTGATTAATGAAAACGATGTTTAAGTTGCAATTTAGGGCTATATGAATATCTGATTATGCCATTTGGGTTGTGCAACGCACCTAACACAAGTTAAAAATGATCAATATGGTGCTGAGTGCTACATGGACCACTTCTGCATAGCCTACTTTGATGAAGGTTTAATCTACAGCAAGGCTCAGGAGGAACACTTACTGCACTTGAACTTGGTCTTTGAGAATATTGGAAGGTACAACTTGCATGTGAAGCTATCAAAATGTGAGTTTGCGCAGGAGGAAGGCGAGTTACTAGTTTATTTTCTGGGCAGAAAAAGGTTCATTATGACACCTACTAAAGTGGAGGCAACCGTGTCATGGCTAAAGCTACCTGCTAAAAAGAGGTCTGCAGTTACTTAGGATTATTAAAGCTTTTGCGGTGATTTTATCAAGGACTTTTCCACCATTGTATTAACCCTTACCAGCTTCACTTCAGATTCTGTGCTTTTTCAATTAGAACTCAGCTTAAAATTTTAATCTTCCCTTAAGTATGCTTTTGGCTATTCCCCTGTGTTATCTATGCCTGACTATGAGAAGCCTTTTGTAGTTGAAACTGACACTTCTGGTTTTACACTTATTGAGGTCTTGTTTCAAGAGAAAATGATAGTAAGCTGCATCCCATAGCCTACTATATTAAAAGACTCATCCCAATTGGAATGTAACTTCCCTAACTATGACAAAGAAATGTTAGATATCGTTCAGGAATGAAACACTATTGTCAGTATCTGTGTGAGGCTAAGCACCCTGTGAGGATTATGACAGACCATAGTAATCTCACATATTCTTACCTCATGACAGCTAAACCAATGGCAAGTCATATGAGCACTTTACTCTGGAGGAACATAACTTGGATATTAATTACAAACCTGAGAAGAATACTGTGGTTTCTGATTCTCTGATCCATCATCCTGAACTGATACCTGCCAATGAAGAGATTTCAAAGTACAACAGGTGGGTGCTACCGAAGACCAAGTTATTATTAGACTATTTTCTCATCTAGTACTTTTGCTAAGGATATGGGATTTTGCAGGTTCAGAATTCTGACGCATTTTGTCAAGAAGTACAGAGTGACCTTAGCAGGAACCTGGACTGTACATGGTACAATAAGGGATACTTGCTAAAAGGATATATTGTATATTGGAAAGGTATGTATGTTTGTTCCTGAAGGTCTAAACGCTTATAAAAAGTTGCAAGATCATCACTATGTGGCTATGGCTGTACACCCAGGAAGGAATAAGAAGGTGCATCTCAATCAATGTACCTTTCAGTATACTGGTCTAATTAGCGATGTTGAAAGATACTTACTTGGTTGTAAGACATGTGGACAGACTAAGGTTCATAATGGTCATCCTGATAGCTAGTTAGAGCTACTAGATGTTAAAAACAATGGGAATCAGTATATATATCTTTCATTGTGGAGCTACCCCTTTCCCAGGGTTTCAATGCAATTCTGGTAGTTGTGGATTGGTTTTATAAATTGGCTTACTTTATCCCATCAACTACAAGTATCACTGCAAAAGAGATGACCCAAATATTTATGAAGCATGTTTCCTCCATTAAGGTACCCCCAGAGAGGTTATCTAAGATTGAGGCCTTCAGTTTGCAAGCACTTTTATAAGCAACTTTTTTCAGACCTCATGATTAAAAAATCCTAAACATACTTTTGCAAATTTTTCCATTCGCCTAATTTGGTACTCTGCTGGTGTGCTAGGTCAACAGTATGAAGACTGCTGACCCTTGCTATTTTGCCTTTACTGGCTACCTTTCACTACAAGTATATGGCAGCACTAACCCTTTCTCATCATAGCCTTAAATTCACCATCAGTTGATTAACTACAAAAAGGTCATATCCATACACCCATTTGGGAGGCCAAGCTTCTGTACTCAAAAATCCCAGTACATTGAGGGTTAATCTCTTTTTGTTCCTCGCCATCAGCTACCCAGTCAGGTAGGTCCACGCGGGGATTCCTTGTAGCTCCAGATATTAGAGAGGTAGTGCTGACCTTTCTCTAGATGCTTCACCTGGCATCTATACTTCAGGGAATTTTTCACCTATTCTTAAACCTTAAGGATATTAACTCAAAATAAATAAAAGTAAATAAATGGAGGTTTTTTATTAGGGATGATATATATGGTTTTTTTAGTGATAAGCAGTCATCAACCACCTGACTATCTATTGATCACAGTGATAGAAAGTAATATATTTTCTTACTCACCTTACAATGGTGTTTAATTGGATCTAGGGTAGGAAAAAACGCAACACAATTTTTTAGGCAACAACCTCACCAAACAAATCATAAACGTCATCAGCATCAATTTCTGACAATCTTTTTTTTTAGTACTAGATGGTCCCAACCCAATTTCTGACAATCTTAATATCTTCATTATTGATTGTATTACTCATCCTGATACCCATTCAGACTCACTTTAACACCCAATCTTGATTTTTCTACCATATAAAGTACTAATTGCAATTATCTTCAGAAAAAAAACGCCAGTAAATCAGAATACTAAATGCTATCAGGGACTATCCCCAAAAATCAAAATGATCATTACATCAAGATAGCTCAGAACTGAAAATAAGAATTAATTCTATTGAATCTAAGTAAATTAAATATTTATCATCTTTTCAGATTTTATATAATAATTCAGAAACCATAGGAATAATTAAAGTCAAAAGCCTAAGTAAATTAATTGGTAATTGTCTTTGATTTAAACAATGATACTGGATAAATGCTAAAACCCTTCAAAATTAGCTGATTAATTATCACTTGTGCAAATTTAATAAATCTCAATGGTTGAATTGAAATAACTATATTCTCATTGAAAATCTAACATATATTATTCTCAGACTGATGTCAAAAACTGAAAGGTCAATCAGATCCTGAATGAGTACCTAAAATTTTGTGTAAATGCGTAGCAAGATAATTATGTTAACATGTTGCCAATGGGACAGGTTTGCTATAACAATTTTGATACATATCTTTTGGGGTGTCGCATCTTAAATCTAAATATGGACATGATGTTCACTAGAACCTTTGCCTGTCACAGAAGCAGATAGCACGATGGGAAGGGATTTTCTAATTGAGATCAATCAAACAATTGTATAGTGCTTAGCCAACTTGCAGAGAGCTGTACAAACCTACAAGGGCTTTTCAGAAAAGAAGAGTAAACCTAGGAAACAACTGTAAGTTGGCAGTGAGGTCTATTTGAATGATAAGAATATACCCCTAGATATACTATGACATAAGCTTTTCCATTGACGTGTGGGACCTTAGAAATGAAAGAAGTTTTAGGGAAGTTGGCTTACTGTGTTGGCCTACCTGAAGGATGGAATATCCATGATGTGTTCCACAGGTCCCTGCTGTTCAAAAAAAGATGGTAAATCTCTACCCCATCAGAAGGTTAAAGACACAAACCCCCTCTTATCAAAGGCAATTGTCTTAGAAATATGATATAGAAGCCATTAATAGAAGACGCACATATCATGGGTAGTTGCAGTACCTGGTCAATGTAAGGAGAGTGTCTGTAACTCTCCTGTTCCCAGTGTGGTAATGCTTGGCGCACAGGGCCAACGCCAGTTAACTAACAGTTAGTATGAAAGTTATTTTTTTTAGTACTAGATGGTCCCAACCCAAGAGGGATTCATCGATGTAGTATGAAAGTTATTAAAGCCCAGAAAAGGGTGCTGAAGCTATAAAAACTTAAGTAGAGAAGGGCGATCTTTCTACCATCTAGTACTAAAAAAAAGGGCGATCTTTCTAATAAATAACCCACCAAAAGTGATGCGGTGCACAAGGGAAAAATGGTAAGCGTCCCAGGTTTAGAGGGAACCTAGACAAACCAACGGTGCACTATGGGATAGCCTGATTGTATTTAAAATGTCAAGGTTAATGGAGCACAAGTCCTCCTCAAAGAGGTTAGTGCACAGGATCATCTGAAGTAACATAAATAAAAACGTAAAATGGGAATTTTATTGGGAAGTTGACCAACAAGAGATGTTAGTCAAGGAAATCAACTTTAAACTTTGTCAGGGTAATTTAGGGTCTGCTGAAGTGGTCCCAAGCACCAATTCACCAATAAGCAAACACTCCTATCCAAATTGGTAGAATACACCAAAATGGACTTCACTCAAGTAATCAATTGATGTTGTATTTGACCTAAAGCATGTTTTTGTAAATGGAATTTGTTTTAAAACACTGTTCTCCAATAAACCAAATTGAACCATCTTTGTTAATAGAATAAATTTTCCGTTTTAATGCCTGGGCTGACAAAAGGGGCTGAGCGTTATAAACCACACTAGTACCAAGCTGGGCATAATTGGCTTTTACCCAGCGTTGGTCTAATGTGTGCTTGAGGTCAGGGAGGGCCTCCTGCACCCATCCTTATCCTTGTGGTTGGTGCCCACTATCATGTCATTCAACCATGACATTACCCTTTCCTCTCTACATGGCTCAACCCCCCTCCAGGGTCTTGCACAAGGGAAAAGTTCTTGTGGGCCAGGGCCAACTTCATAGTGGCAACGGTCAGTTTGGGTTGAGATCCAGCGGCCTGGGTGAAACGCTTATGGAAGGCTTCAATCAGATCTTGGGCATGAACACAGTCACTTGCTGAGACCAAACTGTTCTCTGCAGCGTCAAAACCCTTCCAAGATACCAGGTACTCAAGTCTTCTTTTAACACAGCGGGAGATTACTATTTCATCCAATTCCCACTCTGGCGCCCCATCCACAAGATAGGCCTCAGTAGTCTCTGGTGGGTGACCTCAAACAACGTCAATTTGCTCCCATGAAAGGCAGAGAAGATCTGAAACAAAGAGGGAAGATTTAACTAGTATGAGGCATGGCCCACCTTTCTAACAACGCGGTAAGAGCCAATCCTCTTTGGTCCCAGCTTTTTACATGGTTGCTTGATAGGGATGTTATGAGCATCAAGCATCACGAGATCCCCTTCCTTGTACACTGAACCCACTTGATACTTAACATCAGCATTATCCTTATAAATTTGCATTGCCGCCTCCAAACTTGTGGAAACCCACTGGTGGATTTTCTTGATAGTCTTGACAAATTCCATCATCTCTTCAACCTTAAATCCATAGCTGGGCTCCATGCAAAAGGCGGGGTTAAAGCCATGGTTGGCGAAAAAAGGGGAACAACCAATCATAAAATGCAAAGTGTTGTTGTAACTAAATTGGGCCATAGGAAGGTGAGAAATCCAATTTAAATGATCCGTGGTGGTGTAACACTGCAGGAATTGTTCCAAGCACTGGTTCACTCGTTCAGTCTGCCCATCTGATTGGGGGTGATATGCAGTTGAATGGCAGGGACAAATCTGAAGAGTCTTAAACAACTCTTCCTAAAAGACAAAGGTAAACTGGGGTCTCCAGTCACTGATAATCTCTTGGGGAACCACATGAAGTGCAAACACATGAGTGACGGAAATCCTAGCCATCTCAGCTACGTTTATGGTGGTTCTGCAAGAGATAAAGTGGGCAACCTTCGTGAACTGGTCCACCAATACCATGATGGCATCATAACCATCAGAGGCAGGTAATTCCACAGTGAAATCAACGGATAGGGAAGTACAGGGCCCTTCAGCCTTTTGGACTAATACCAACAACCCTGATAAAGGTTGACGATTGGGTTTTATTTGATTGCAGATCAGGCACTCTTTACAATACCATCCCACCTGAGCAGGCAAGCCCTTCTAATTGTAGGTTTTTGTATTAACTCCAAGGTCTTTGCTTTCCCAGGATGACCAATAGTGAGTCCATCATGATGGTCCCAGATGATTTCCAGGCACAGTGGTCCAGCAGGAACCCATAAGCACCCTTGAAACCACACCATCTTATCCTTTACGTGATAAGCCCTGGATAGATCCACTTGATTCAAAGCGCTCTTAGCAAGTACCATAATATATTCAGCTGGTAGCGGCTGAGAAAGGACTACCTTTCTGAACATACTGTATTCCTCCACATTATCCAGGGGTGCAAGCGCTGGCCCGTTAGCAGGGGAAGAGGGAAGTTGAGACGCAATTTTATTTGGTGGAAGTATCACCTCTATGTTATGTACTTCTACCTCCTTTGGTTTAGGAGCTAAAGCAGGGTTGCGGCTTAAAGCACCCGCCAAATTATTATCCTTGCCCTCGTGAACTCATAAGAAAAGGCAAATTGAGCAAGGGTCTCATGCCAACGGGCCTGCCGTGGGGTTAGGACATGAAGGGCGTGGTAATACAGCAAGGCATGGTAATCTGTACATACATGGAAAGGTTGGGAGGAGCCATGCAAGTGGTGATGCCAATAAGTCAGCGCCTCCACCACTGCTAATAACTCTTTGTAATAAACGGCGTAATTCAACTCAGGCAGAGACATTTTCCTAGAAAAATATCTCACCGGATGCTCTATCCCATCTTAACCTACTTGTAACAAGGCAGCCGCTATGGCGAAGTTGGAAGCATCAGTAGACACAATGAACTATTGAATGGGATCAACATGGAGAAGGACTGACGTGGACAACAGGGTGCACTGCTTGGAAAGCATCCTCCAAAACGGGGTACCACTGTAGCACTTTTGCACCGCTAGCCTTATATAAAGATGCTGCCACCTCATAAATATTAGGCGTGAACTTCTTGAGAAACGTAAACGTCCCCAAACAGCTCCTCAATTCCTTGATGGAAGTGGGGGTGGGCCACTCACAAATAGCATTCTCTTTGTCTGGAGTTATCATGTGTCCCTGGTCAAACATGACGTTGCCCAAAAAGGTGACCTGGGACTTGAAGAATTCAAAGTTGCTGATCTTTAGCGTAAGGCGGGCTTTTCTTAACCTCTCCACCACTTGCCAAAGATGTACCACATGGGACTCATGACCAGGGGAAAAGACCAGGATATCATCCATGTAGGAAACCGCGCATATTCCTAACAAGTCCCCCAATGCAGCATAAATGCGGCGTTGAAAGGTAGTAGGGGCATTCTTAAGCCCAAAGGGCATGACCCAAAACTGGAAAATCTTTTTTCTGGTACCAAATGTGTTAACCACTTTTGTACCTTTTTAATCCAAATTTGTTTTAACGCATGGAGGCTTACCAGCTTGGAAAATACCTTAGACTTCTCCACATAGCGCGCAATCTGAAAATACAAAGAAATGGGATGTAGATCTGGTACAGTGACGTTGTTGAGGTTCCCATAGTCTACACATGAACAGAGAGTACCATCAGCCTTCTCAACAAAGAGAAGTGGGGAGCATACAAGGAAGTATGCTGAAAAATCGCGCCTTTGGCTAACTGCTCTTTCACCCACACATCTAATGCCTCTTCCTCCCGGACAGTCAGTGGATAAATAGGGGAAGAAATCCGCACCAAATCCACAGTGAGTTTAAAGTCACAGTCATATTCAGAATGATCAGGTAGTGCGTCAGCTGATGCTGCATCAAAGGAAGATTCCAAACCCTCCAAACAAGAAGGTAGGGGAACCAGCACGGTGGTATGCAGCATAGAGGCAAGGCTAAGGGTGTGAAAATGAGGCCAGTGGGGCAAGTTGCCCTGGGCGTCAGCCTCAGATAAAGGAACAACTAATATGCGACCATTCTTTAATGTTAGGGATAGGTTATTCTTTTTCAAGTTGATTCTAACGTCAAACTTCCGCCACCACTCCACATCCAAAAATGATAGGGTACAAGAGGCTTTTGATAGCTCAGAAGTGATCAGATCAGTGATATTTGCCAACATGATAGTCCACTGTCCCAACGACCTTCAGAGTTGAAATACCATAAGAACCTCCCTAACCATACCACCTGAAAAGTAACTCAGCCCAAGGTAGTTGGCTAGGCTCTGGTCCATAAAGTTTTCAGTGGCGCCAGTATTCATCAGAATAGTGGTGCTGAATTTCCCTAAAGGGGAGGAAAGGATAGCAGTCAGTAGAAAGTACCCCAAATGGTCTTTATTTAAAGCAGAAAAAGCCAGAAAATGACCATAAAATTCCTCCTCTGGCTTGAGCACGCCATTAGAGTATGTTTTGGAATCATAAAAGGGAGAGGAATAGTTGGCCACTCTTACTACTGAGGCCACATATCCCACCTCACCTTTTGCAGGTGCATATACTTTATCATATCTGAAACGAAGTTCTTTTTCCACTTCCTGAGTGCCAAGGATCATGGTAGGGGTCAAACGAGGGTTCTCAGGGGTAATCTGATATACAGGAATAGAGTCCTCATACAGGCCATAAGAGCTAATAAACAGTTAAGAGATATAGATAAGGTTTTCATTATATGAGGGTAAGTCAAAAAGTAAAGGCAAATTTTATTTTCCATGCTGCAATGGATGGCAGCACTGACTGAACAATGACATATCATAACCTAAAAGTTTTTTTGTTCTTTAGCTGTGTTGTTTCAGTGCTCAAATCCATTTGTAGTGATTTAAGGGCATTTTATTATGAGTGCCCCATTGTCCGTGTGCACCAAGGAAGAAATAAGGGAGTGGTACATTTTCTGCACTCTGAAGGGACTAAAACTGCGGAGATTATTTGCAGAATGCAGCAACAGTATGGTGAGATCTGTCTTAGTGAACGCAAAATTTATGAGTGGATAAATCGCTTTAAAAATTGGGCATGTATCTATCTGCAATGAAGAGCATTCAGGTAGGCCATCCACTTCAAAGACGGACAAGAACATCAAGACAGTTGAGAGAATGATTCATGATGATCGTCATGTCAAAATTGATGATATTGAACATGCGTTGAACATTAGCTATAGTTCAGCAGTTGCAATCATCCACGAATCACTAAAGTTATTGCAAAGTGTGTGCTCGTTGGGTGCCACATTGACTGACAGACCAGCACAAACAGAAACGTTTGGAAATTTCGAAATCACATTTAAGGCGTTTAGAAGAGGAAGGAGAAGAGTTTCATAGTCGCATAGTAACCGTTGATGAGACATGGGTCCATCACTTCAAAACACAGAGTAAGCGGCAGAGTATGGTGTGGAAACATCCATCCTCGCCTACAGCAAAAAAGTTCAAAAGACAAGTTTCTGCAGGAAAGTTGATGATGACAGTGTTTTGGGATATGAAAGGTCCACTTCTAATTCATTACACTCCTAAAGGTCAAACAGTGAATAATGACAGCTACTGTGAGCTACTGTGAGTTCTGAAACCCAAAATCAAAACAAAGAGGCGAGGAAAACTTTCAAAAGGTGTGCTTTTGCTTCAGGACAATGCCCATCTTCATACTGTGGGGAAAACGATCCAGTGCATTCAAGATCTTAGTTTTGAACTGCTGGAGCATCCTCCGTACAGTCCTGACCTAGCTCCAAGTGATATTCACCTTTTTGGTCCAATGAAGGAGCACCTGCGTGAATCCAAATTTTTGTCAGATGACGAGGTTGTGGAGGCGGTGCGCAAGTGGCTGTGCACAATGCCACAAATCTTCTTCCAGGATGGAATTATGAAGCTTGTCAAGAGATGGACCAAGTGCATAGAAATTGAGGGAGATTATGTAGAGAAATGATGTTACTTGTCATCTTGTTTTCACAGAAAAAGTCCTTTTTTAAAAATTTGCCTTTACTTTTTGACTTACCCTCATAAAATGCGTTTTTAGATGCGAATGACCCTATTCCCTTAAAAGCAATGGAATGACTAACGTTATCTAAGGCCAACGCCCCCAGTCCCATCTGCGCTGATTCCACTGGCATCGTCAGAACGCGCTGCTGAAGTAAATCTCATTAATTTAAATTGAAATTTGTGAAACACGGCGGAAATTCAGGGAATCACAACTTTTGGACCCATAAGCATCCATACCCACCAGGTACAAGCTGAAGGGTAGGTACTTTCCAGTTGGAGAAAGCCAAAATAATGCCAAGATGCTTCAACCCTCAGGAAAAAGAGGAAACAGTGGTGCGGCTAACCACAGCTGAAGCCCACAGCCTGCGCCCACCATTTACACTTTGGATAAGTCCCACATGGAAAAAGTTTGTGCACATAAAATTAAGTGGCTGGTAAACTAATGTAAGGAGAGTGTCTGTAATTCTCCTGTTCCCATCGTGGTAGTGCTTGGTGCACAGGGCCAATGCTAGGGAACTAGCCGTTAGTACAAAAGTTATTAGAGCCCAGAAGAAGGTGCTGGATCCAGAAAAACTTATTAGAGAAAGGCGATCTTTCTAATAAATAACCCACCAAAAGCGACGCGGTGCACAAGGGAAAATGGGGTAAGCGTCCCAGGTTGGAGGGAAACTAGGTGAGCCAACGGTGCACTAGGGGATAGCCTGATTGTATTTAAAGTTGCACGGTTAATGGAGCGTGAGACCTCCTTGAAGAGGTTAGCGCACAGGATCATCCAAAATAACATAAATAAAAATGTAAAATGGGAAATATTATTGGGAAGTCGACCAACAAGGAATGTTGATCAAGTAAATCAGATTTAACCTTTTTCAGGGTAATTCAGGGTCTGCCAATTTGGTCCCAAGCACTGATTCACCAATAGGCAAACACCCCATATGAATTGGTAGAATATACCAAAATGGACTTCACTTGAGTAATTGATTGGAGTTGTATCTAACCTGAACACATAGTTTCATAGATAAAGCGGGTTTCAAAACCCCATTCCCCAATAAACTGAATCAAACTGTCTTTGTTAATAGAATAAATCCTCCGTTTTAACGCCTGGGCTGACAAAAGGGGCTGAGCGTTATGCACCACACTAGTACCAACCTGGGCATAATTGGCTTTAACCCAGCGTTGGTCTAATGTGTGCTTGAGGTCAGGGAGCGCCTGAAGCTACACCTTCTGGGCCTCCTGCCGCCCAGCCTTATCCGTGGGGTTGGTGCCCACTATTATGATATTCAACCATGACATTCAAGTGGGCTATATACCCATCTGATGAAAGAATTTGGGAGACAGTAGAGTACCTGAAAAACAGGTTTTTCGTTGAGATTATGTCAGAAGAAGGCCTCAGTTGTAGCTTTGGACCTGGTGAGGTGATAATGTCAGGATGAAGCATGACATGAGAAAACTACCAGAAACCTTCTAAAAATCTCCCACATTGATAAACTATGCTGTGAAGTGACTTAGTCAGGAAAAAAAAGAGAATTTGTGGTTAAAATAGTTGGTTAATCGCTTACTAAACAATAACTTCAATGCAATTAAAAAGATTTTAACTGACTTATAAAATTATTAAAAGCATTAATTACAGAATCTCAAAAAGAAGAATTATGATAGTTCCAAAAATAAATTAAGCTTAGTAAGTTTTAATAAGAAGAATGGAAAATATAACTAAAGTATTCACATGTTCAAGTCTTCTTGTCAATAAAAGATATTTATAATATACAAACACTATTCAATCTATATAATAAAGCGTTATCAAAAACAATCTACCACCCCAACCTTCAGGAAACTTCCTTCCAGCCTTTCCCTTCTAAAATCTCATCTGTGGGGAACTTACATACCAGCATACTCACAATTCCTATACTTAAACGCATCTAGTGTCCTTATCATAATGGATCTGAATCCTTGGTTATGCTAGTTTATGGCTGACTACCCCTAATCAGGTCAGCGGTACACCAGTCCCTGACAGCACCTTCTGAAACACTACTTATACCTTGGTTAATTTTCTCCAAAATCTAGCATTGGATCTAAAAAATTTTCAAGACAAATCTTTGCATTAAGCTTCCTTGCAGTTTTGAGATACTTCTTGATTTCCGCTATATTGTGTAAACTCAAGTGGGGTTGAACCATTAGGGCAAGGAACTGGTCAGAATCACTGGATGTTTCAACCATTATTGGATATTTAATAACTTGACTGAGATAGGTGTCCTATGGGATTTGTGAGCCATCAATAATCTTGGCATTCAATCACTCTGGGATGGCAATCTCATCAGGTGTACCTAAAATATAATAGCTAGTATCTTCATAACCCCTTTTAGGGTTGTCACTAGAATAGTACTCAATGCACATGAGGTGAGCAATTTGTACTATTTACTTTCAGGTATTATAGGTTGGTTGACTTTTTATGGGTACCTGACCCTAAGCTGACCTTCCTTTTCACTGCTTGGCAAGGGCAGGGTTCTACTTAAAGCACACATCTTCAGTGTGGTTATCCTTCTTGTATTAGTTACATATGAGCTTCTCCAAATTCTTAGGCTTTTCTCCCTCCACAGTATACACTATAGGTTTTGTGGAAGCTTTTCAAGAGGTCTCTGATTATGTATATCAACCACATTGAGCAGAGCTTCTTTGATGTCTAAGACAGAGTTAAAGCTTTTTTGAATGAAGTAATATGCTCTAGCCAAGTCAGGATTACTATGTAAACCATCATCAATGGCTGCTAGTCATTGTCCAGTGTGAAAAATTTTGAGGTCATTAGAGTTTGATCCTCAATACAGAAGCAATTCATGCAATTGACTAGAGTCCTGTTCAGTTTAACAAAATTTTCATGAAAGCTTGTTTCTTGATACTTAAGCTTTTCTTGGAGCCAAATTCCTTGTTAAGCGCCTCATTTACTTCATCTCAAGTATTCAAGTAACCATGTGATGGACCATAACTTCCTGTGCCATGTGACTTAAATAAGACAAGATATGTTTAAACTCTTGATAATCAGTTGCACCTTCCATTGCGATCTCATAGACATAATAAAATATACATTTCTTCCTTTTCCAGGTGTGAACTTGTCTTAGAAGGTAGGTTTGAAGATATCATATTCTAGACTTGAGACATCATATACTTTGGGAGAACTTTATCTATGATTAAAATATTTGTACTTCTCTGCTAAAATTTGTCTAGAGAGTCAGTGAATTTGATCTTGTAATTGGCTAGGATGCTGCTCTAACTCTTTAATGGTAAGTCTGGGGTGACATCTAGCAAATCAATGCATCTTTTGATAAAAACTTTATTGTTCTCTAGATTTTGACGTGAATATTGAGATCATTGATTTGTTGGTGATTGGTAAAGCAGAAAATTTGTAAGAGTTTGCTTTCAGCTTCTAACACTCTAATATGACGGTTTTATGACCTTCATCTCCTGTCATTCAGTGCTTTGAGGTGGTTTGTTCATCTTAGCGTTTAGTTCAACTATGAGGGAGTTCCAGCATTACTTAGCTTCATTGCAGGCAATAAATATAACTAAATATCTTCTTGGCTAGCTGGGTTTCTCCTTATTTTACTCTTAAACTTGTTAAATTGTTTAATAATTGAGTGCATACTCATTTGTATTGCCTGGGATATAAGATCCTTCTCATCATTTGCTACTTGGTTGGTAAAGTTTTTTGACATCGGCTGATCTTCTAGAGTTTGGTGGGCTTTGATTTTGTCAATTTTTTAAAACAAGATCTAATTGTAAATTGAGATGTCTCATTTTTTGTCCTCCATATTTCAATTAATAAAAACTTAGGTAGCCAATTAACCTTAGGCTGCGGCTTCATGCTGTTGAAGCTCTTGAGAAAAAGGTATAAGTTTTTGGGTTTTTTTATTAGACTCTGCAGGTTCCTTTCTAAGAAGTTCCAGAGATTTCTCCACATACTTGATGGCTCCACAACCAATGGTAGCCAATAGATTATAATTCAGAAGTTATATGAGAAATTTGTTTCAATTTTTCTTAAATATGTCTTCAATACTTTGTGATGCTAAGTTTAAATTGCTCATAGGCCAATTTTAATGACCTCTGGACATTGATGTGATGATGGAGCACATCATTATAGACTTTGATAACAACAGAATATGGTATAGTGCAGGGTGTACATTTTAATTACATAATGCATAGGTTTGCATTTGAGATGTACACCTCTGGAGAGCACTGTATTTGTAGAAATATAAAAGAGTCCAGTCCACTGTGGATGCCCTTTTGCAACTAGTCCTTTCACCTGGACTTATTATTCCACAAGTTAAGTCTTTGATCACCCCATTTGAAATTTAGGTTAGTTGTCATGTTCTGGGATATTCATTTGATGTTCTTGTACTTCTTCAAATGATACCAAGGGAAGACTTACCATATGGTCATCATCTTCACCGTTTCCATTGTGTATTCAGAGGGTTACACTATTGATTTTATTATCTTTAATGATGTGATCAAATAGTTGCAGGTTTTTTATAGTAATTCTGTGCCCCCATGTAGTGAGTACAAGCCTTCAGGGCTTTCATTTTTGAGATTCTTGATTGTGCTAAAATCTAGAAAAGATTGATAATCAATACTTGCTTCAAGTCTAATGCTTTCATAAATCCTTGATTATTCTTAATTATGGAGGCCAAGTTTATCTTAGGTTCCAACAAATAAAGTATTCATTTTATGGTAAGAAGTCAAAGGACATTATTGAAGTAAAGTCATCAAATGAAGGTTTAGATAAAAAAATGTAACTTTTTAGTAATATTTTAAGGATATTTATATGTTACTATCAAATTTACCCGTGTTTCATTATGGTGTGTATAAAGTTCAGATATTCAAATTTACTAAGTTAGATTTTATATTATAGATAAACAAAACCACTCAGACAAATCTAATTGCTCAATCAAATCAACCAAAAATCACCAATCACTCAGGTAAACCTAACTGAACTTATCAAATCAAACAATAATTAATTATTCCTCAAAACTAAACTGTGTACTATCGATTCAAAAAAAAGCCATCAACCACTCAGCTAAACAAAAAAACCTATTGAACCAATAAAATAACACCAAACTGCTACCCAAAACATTTCTTTATACTTAAAAACATTGAGTATGTGACACATCTTCCAAACTACTAAATCAACTTCTACTTAACTTGCCAAAAGTTTTTATTAATTAGGTGAACCAAAATAGCCAGGTTTTTTTAATACATATAAACCTGACATCCAGAAACCCATGCTTCGCTACGGTAAAGTGTATCAGATGATAAGCTCACACTGACATAGCCCATAGGCTATGCCAGAACTACTCTTGAGCCACTCAGCCTAACAGCTTTGCTGTTGCCATCGTGGCTGGTGAGCTGATTATCCAAACTACTTAATCTAATTAACTCTAATAATTATTTTTGTTGAGTTTCAGGTGAGCAATTTGGTGAATTATTAGATAATATTCACCAATTTTCACCCACTCACCTCAATAGAATAAACCTATCGTACTTGATAGTTTCAGATTTGATCTTATTTTGCCAATTCTCACCCACTCACCCAAATTGACTAAACTTATTAGACTCTATTAGTTTCAGGTGAGCAATTTGGTGAATTGTTAGTAATATTTGCCAATTTTCACCCACTCACCCAGATAAATTAAACCCATCATACTCCATAGTTTCAGATTTGATAAGAATCGCCAATTCTCACCCACTCACTCAAATAGATTGAACCTATCAGACTTGAAGGTTTCAGGTGTCATTCAGTCAGACAGTCATTCAATAGGTATGTCAGTACATCAGTGAAACTTTTTATTAAGAAAATATTTATCAATGCAATTCCCATATGGAGATATAACAATATATAAAGATTTAAAAGGATATCTGAATAAGGGCTTTCATTAGATATCAACCTGGATTTATGAATGTTTTGTAGCCTAGATTTTTATAGGCATTATTGAAAGCTAAAATGCTCATTCTAGATGACTTTAAAACAAGTCAATCTTTGTCATATCAGGATTTTAACTTTTAAGGGTAATACTTAAATTGAAGCCTCTATAGTATCTGGTAGAAAATTGCTTCAAGTGCTGAGGTTCTTTCAACTTGGCTAATTAATTTTTAGCCTGATGATCTGATGTCTTATATTGGTCCAGGGAGAATTTCCATCATTAATATAGCTTTATTATTATTTATTTTTATTAATATAATAAAATGGGTACTTGCTAAATTCTCAAAATAGTCTTATTAATTGAGCCTTTTGATGGAAATCTTGATTAATATTCTTCTTAATATGCCTTATACTGGAAACTTTTCTCTCTCATTGCAATCACTTTTGCAACTTATTCAATTAAAGACTGAATTTAGTTTGGTAATCTCACAGAGGAGATTAGTCTGCGCCCATGTCAGGGAGCAGTTGGGCAAGTAAGGTAAGAGGTGCAGGTGGTAGGCCCGCGACTTTCAATGTTCAAAAACGCCCCAGAGAAACTGGTATATTAGATAAAGATAAAAAACTGGTGGTTACTATTTCCCCAAAAATCCTAACTTGGCAGGCGCGATGTAACCAGTACATCAACATGCCACACTCTCAACCACTCTCAACAGTGGAATATGGAGTCCAGGTGTTCCTAGACATTCAACAAACAGCGTTATGGGAAAAATTTTGTGGGGATGTGCACACTCATTTCCTGACCGCGGTGTATGTCACACCTCACTCCATGTCATGCAGTTGGCTGGATCTTGGTTTTGAAAACAAAGAGGCAGCAGACGAAGCTGCTGCAGTGCGTGTAGTAATTGACCTCCCTGAAGGGCAGCAGGTTGTCAAAACCAAGAGCACCAGATGTACAAAATCCAACCAAATTTTCCTCACATTTGACTTTTTGCCCACTACAGTCAAGCGTGCCATTATAGAGCAGCATTTGAAAGCTGGTCTCACCATATATGGCGAAATACAATCTTTTGAGATGCAACGCTTTATGCTGATGCCACACCTGTGCACTGGCAAAGCCATTGCAGTTCTGACCCCAACTGAGGAGATTGCAAAGGACCTAACTCAGATCCCACACTCCACTTTTATTAAAATTGAAGGGCATACCACCCACCCTTTCTGGGTAACCATAGACAGCGCACCCCCCATCTGTACCCACTGTGACACGTTCAGCCATAAGGCACACGCATGCCCCACCAAGGAGGGTATCACATTCCAAGAGCACCCCTCAGCAGCCATGACCAACGGGGAGGCTCACTATGAACCAACCAAAAGCACCAAAGAGGCTTTCCCGTGGAGAGCACAAGGTTGCTACTTATTAGTAAAGCCTGTCTCCCCTCAAGAGCAAAAGAAGGCCAAGCAGGCCTGCAGGGCCGCGGCCAAGGAAGCAGCCAAGGTTGCCTCTGCTATCCCACACTCCCAATGCCAGGAGGACATTGAAACCTTTGCGGTGGAAGCATCTTGGGAATCCCTCAATTAATCAGATTAGGATGCCCAAGCTGATTGGGCCACCCAATCTGAGGATCTGATGGGCAGCTCAATCTCACCTGACCTTTGCAACCAAGCCCTGAATGGAATCAATTTGGTCTCCAACCAACCTGAAAAAAAATTTTGACCTGAACATTGGTTCACTGAACTCATCTGCACCACAAAAAATTTGTTTGACAGCAGGGAAACCAAAAGTGAAGGCAAAAGCCAACGAAAACCTGTCTGCTAAAAATTAACAAATATTCTGATAGCATTGCTGCAAATACCTGCGCCACCGTAAAGGCCCATGGGAATCCAGAGGAGGCTGGTGGGCCTGGGTGCCCACCCCCTTGCACCTAAGGTGTGACGGGGGAAGCCTTCACTTTAGGAATGCTAAATATCACTGGACTCAAGGCCTTACCATCCCAGGCTAGGAAACTGAGTTTTTTACAAAAAAATTTAACCATGGACATCCTGGCCATCCAGGAGTCCCACTGTCCGCAAGGTTCCGAGGATGCTTGGAAAACCATACTCCTCCCTTCCCTATCCTTCTGGTCTGAGCACTGTGGGGTGCTTGTTTGGAAAAACAATTTTTTTTAAATTTTTATTTTCTGAACCCTTCCTCGATGGCCAAGTCCTTGTTGTCACATTTTCATGGGCTGACGTGGCACACACTATTGTCAACAATATGCCCCAACCTGTGCATGAGAGCGTCAGGAATTTTTCTCATCAGTCAAATCCCTTCCATTACCCCCTGACCTTTCATAGTTGGCGACATGAACTGTTGGTTAAACACATCCACGGACTGTTGGCCTTCCTCATCTCACGCCCTAGGGTCACATAGAACTTCGTGTTCTAAAGGCCACCCTTGGGTTGTTAGATGTGCTGCCACGGCAAGCTCCACTGCTTGAGAACATGACGCGCACCCACGTCCACAATGGCCAATTAAGGTCCATGTCCTGCATCGACCTTATCCTCGCGCTGGTGAAATTTTGATCCCATATTTCCCACTTCCACACATCAAAAATTGATTTCTCTGACCACCGGCTAATCTCAATAACCTACCACTTACCCATCACAGTGGCTAGGGCTCCACATTGGTACAAACTCCACCCACCTGAACTCGCGTTGCCAGGATTTTCCACATGGGTGGAATCAGAAATCTTGGCAAAAGAGTTTAATACACCATTTTGCATGGACCCAATTTCCACATGGTCTGCCTTCAAAGTGGATACCATCCGCCACGCTTGCCATTTCTCCTCCCGACGCTCACAAGCTATGTCAGCCATCATCTCGCGCGCTCTGGCAGAGTTGGCACACCTGGAGTCCAACATCTCAGCCATGGGCTACAGCCCTGCTTGGGGCCAGAAGTGGGCAGAAGCAGCCGCCCACCTCAACGCGCTTGAAAGGCAACACAAACATCAGGTTTATGTTTAGTACATGGCCAAACACATTACAGAGGGTGGCACGTGCTCTGCTTATTTTTTAAAAAAATTCTTCACACTGCACCAGAGCGTGGCCTGCACACAGGTGTGGAGGTCGGAAGATTCCGTTGCAGATATGCTGGCCAAAGTGGTGATCAAAATATAAAAGTATTACTCCAAGTTGTACCGATCTGATCCAATTAAGCCAGCTGAAATGGCGGAATTTCTTGATAGCACTCACATCCGCACTGTTTCCTGATACCTGGAGTTAATGAATTTGATTACTCCAACCGAACTCTGGTCCACCATCTGCGGTGCACCAAAACAGAAATGCCCAGGACCTGATGGCATTCCATATGAGTTCTATAAGAAGTACTTCATATTTATATCCCCACTGCTGCTTGCCTCCCTTAACCAGAGCCTTCTGGATATGCGCCTGCTACCAGGGGGGCAAGAGGCCTTCACCATCACACTCTTCAAGAAAGGGGATAAGCTAGACCTAGACAACTGGCGCCCCATTTCTCTAACTAACACGGACACAAAAAGTTTAACTAAAATCATGGCTAACCGTCTATGGATTATAGCCTCTGCCACCATCTCCCCAGAAAAATTCGGTTTCATACCCAGAAGGTCGATTTGGGACAACGTACACACTGTGGCCAACGCCTGTCAGTCCACGGCCTCTGGTGCACTTGTATTTTTAGACCAACAGAAGGCCTATGATAGAGTTAACTGGGATTACCTCAGGGCCTGCCTCCACCAATTCCGCCTACCCCCTCGCTTCATCAGTTGGGTGATGCTGCTGACAGAATCCTCCACAATGGCTGTGCGTGGCCCTGGCTTTCTCACGGATGTAGTCCGTCCTCAAAGGGGCCTACGCCAAGGGGACCCCCTTATCCCACTCTTATATAACTTCAGCCTTGACCCACTTCTTCGCAACATGAATGCCCGCCTTACTGGGGTCCACGTGCAAGGCCAAGTCCTGGTCAGAATGTTGGCGTTTGCTGATGACTGTGTGGTTGGGGTGTCTAACAATCATTATGCACGCACGCTTGAAGCTCTTATACAGGTTTACTCCCAGGTAAGTAATGCTGCACCCAACGCCTCCAAAACCGAAATCATTCTCCTTGGTCAGTATCAAACCCGCTGGGCCTCAGCGCCCTGTTTCCAGTCCACCCCATCTGCTAGCACACGCGCTTGCTTACCCTGCCCAACCCACACCCCCCACTTGTGCTCCCCTTTGTGCCGCGCCCTACCTTTGGGCCAGTACGCCATTTGGGGGTGTGGTTGGAGGCAGGCGGGTATGCCTCAACGGTGATGGAAAACCATATTCTGGACAACGTGACAAAGCGCATCGCCTCCCTCAGAGACCACCCTACTTCTCTTACTGACAAGGCTGTACTAGCCAACTCTATGCTCCTCTCCAAAGTTTGGTTTGAGGGGCCATGTCATCTCCTTCTCCCCAGGTTTCTTCAAGTCACTGTATGCCCTTCTGCAAGGGTGGCTTTGGTCGGGCCGCCCACCGCCAGTGCAACTAAAGTTCATGTTTGGCCCTCGCCATAGTGGAGGCATGGTCCTGCTCAACTTTGAGGCCCATGCTGTAAAGATCCTGGGCACCTGGATTTCTGCTGTTACCATCCCTACACTTCCGGCCCAACACTGGTCCCGCGCAGCCCGCTCCAACTTCTCCTGCACTCTGTGTCTTACCAATCCGTCACACCCTCACTCTTTGATGAGATATCTGGCTTCCCATCCTTCGGCTGCAGGTCCCCATGGAACTGCTCCCCACTTCAAACGAATTCTCCTCTCCATGCAGAGCGCTGAGTGGAGAGTTCGTGTTTGTGGACAAACTGCCCAGAGGGGGCTCCCCTCTCTTCAGTTCATGCAGGAGGTACAGGGACTACCCATTCTGGATGGCTTGATACCCGCGAGGCCCCATATCTTATCCAGGGTGGACTACCTGGACATGATGGGCATCCCCTATTCCCTTGATACCAGAAAACAATTTGGAAATACGCCCACCACCCTCTTGCGCAGGCTCATATCTGTTCCCATGTGTGGCGCTGCTTAAGGCATGTGTACCATACTGCTGAGCGCTCTAACGCTTTACACTCATCCTGTGTCATGTGTGGCCAGTATGGAACGCTGTTTCACCTCCTGGAAAAGTGCCCTACATCTAAAGCGATATGGCGTGAGGTGCAACGTCTGCTTTGCTAGGATCAGGCACAACCCTTCAGTTTGTCTAGGGATATGTTTGCTTTAATTATGGTCTCCCCTCTTACACCCTCTCTCCAAGCTTTGGTGGTCGCAATTGCCATGTGGACTAACCACACGATTGTCTTGGATGCCATCGCAGGCTCCACCCCCACCCTCCCAGAAGCTGTCCGCCAGTTCCAGTCTCACTTAGTGGACCACTTTCAAGCGTGGTTGTTTGGATACCTCCCACCGCGTCGCCATCAGTTGGTCTCCTCCTGGTTCCCAGTTTAGTTCATCAACTCTGACCCCTTCCTCCACACGTGCTCAATCATGGTTCTGGCCCCTTTACACGTTCCCCCTCATACCAGTAGTGGCGTTCCCGCTGGCAACAGGAGATGGCATTAGCTTCTTTGGGGTGCCCCCCTGTTTTCATGTTTCATTTTCTTCGTGTCTTATTGGAAGTGTCCATCCCTGGTTGGCCTTCCCCACAATAAATTAAAATTAAAAAATCAAATAAGTTATAAAGTTCACTATAAACAATTTCTATAAAATATGATATTAAGTATAAATAAAGATATCTTATTATGTTGCATAGAAGTAAACTGCCATACTTATACAGATAAGTATCTTTCTTTCAAGATTCTTCTCATCTGTTATATCCTCCATGTTCATTAGCCTAAAAATCATACATACATAATAAAACATAGCCTTTCCTAATTTATAAGATTTTCCTAGATAAAATTATATAATTACAAATAAATAATAACATGTCATGGCACCATGACATAATTGAGTCATGGATTGCAAGGATAAAGCTGGATGTCAGGAGGCAAAAAGGTTAAGATTTCAGGCCTCCCTGACCTTAAACAAAACCTGACTTAACTCTGGGTACAGGAAAATTATTCCCAGGTTGGTCCTAGAAAAAATGTGATGCTCAGCTCAGTGTTACAATAAGGGCGTTAAAACACACCAGCTACGTTCTCAATCCTAAAGGTTTGCTACAGTTGCTCTAGGAACAGGTTTTTAAAACTCATTCCATTTTTAACATTACTAAACTGGTACAAGTCCAGTTACAATCTATAGCTTGAGTTTGGTCAATTTCAAGTTACAGGACCCTGTCCAATGGTAGCATGCACCTATTGTTTTGCTTAGGCTTAGAATCACTTCCACCAATCAACAACTCGCCCCCCATTGTTTATGTATGTTTCCATGAGACCAACTTTCCTCTTGGATGGCTTGTTTTTATATAATTTCCCCATTAGTTTACGTTTTTTGGATATGGTTCCTAGGGCGAACCTGTGCATGAATCTCCTTAAGGAGGCCTATAACAACATTGGTAATTTTATTATAACATAAATATCTAATGTACCTGTTGCACCACTGAGCCACCCTTGTCCTCTCCAGATTGGGGCACCCAAGCACTCCAGCACAAATCTCCACTTGGTTATGGACTCCCCTTTGGGGTCCAACCATGTTCTGTTGTTTTTTGCTATCTAATACTTTATAATGCGTTGTACACCATTTCCCTGGGTTTCTTTTACTCCATCACCCTCTGCGGAGCTCTTTTTTACAATCTTACTAATGAATAGTTCCCTGGTGGTGTGACAGTGCATCCAGCACCATCTTTTTGAACAAGAGATTTACAGACACTCTCATGAAATTAGTTGAACAATTACTTTATTTTAAATGCACTAGAATTATCCATGTGGGGTTTTTGATAAAAAAGTGAATTGAGTGCGCCAGCCATTTGTCACAGCCTCTATGGGGCTCATCACCATTTTCTTCTTTGGCCAATAGTCGATGTATCTCAGCAATATTCTTGCTACCTCCAACTGGAAAAGCGCCCACCCTTTTTTCTTGTACCTGGTGGATTTGGAAATTTTGCAATATGGGTGTTGTAATTCCCCAAACTTCCACCAAAATTAATGAAAAGGTTTTCCTTAAAATGATTTTTCTTGCACCACATTTGGATGGTGCAGGTGAGATTATTAATGAAAGGACTGGTGGTGATGACCTGTGATAAAGCTGCAAAAACCGCCTCCAAATTGAGTATGGGGTTGTTCACACCCAAAGCGCGTTTTGTAACGCTAATTCCTATAATATGAAACAAGCCAGATATCATCTCTTATAACTCTAATATGGAACCTATTTCAGTATACCAGATCACACCAGTGAACCCGCGCTTGGCTCCTATCATGATCTTCAGAACAAAAACCGGTGTAAAAGGAGTTACTTTTACAATATAAAAATGTTTATGTGACTGCTGAAGATATGGTGGTATATGAAAACTCAATAGTAAAATTGGCCAAAAATCCCTCTTCATTCTATGATGTGAAAACATACCCTGTAGGCATGCTTATGCCTGATGAAGAATTTTTTGGTGAGGTGTTTGTGTTTTTTGCTTTGAATGAAGACCATTAAGGATTTTTATTAATTTATATCCTTTCATCACCTTTAGTGAAAATCAGAACAGCTATTTTGGTGGATACAGGAGCCTCTGATATTTTTATTGACCAAAACCTAGCTGACTACCTTCAATTGAATTACTTTCCAGGTGTTTGGTTTAGGGGAGAGGCTTCCCAAGGTACTTTCACGCTGAAGTTTCTGTGGTTAATGGATTATCAGTTGTCAAATATCATTTGGCGGACCACTTCCAAGCAATCAAAATCTTCTTTACCTCATTATTTTGGGAGTAGAGTGGTGACGAAAATTTGACGTCAGAACCAACTTGAAAGACAACTTCTTTTCCAAAAGTTTGAATAATGGACAGATATAAGCTTTCCTTGTCTGAAGCTAATTCTCAGAATAATTTGCCCCAATTGCTCAAAGTTCATACATCCAGTCTTGCTCCGTTGCAAAACCCTCTTTGGAGGTAGCCTTACCTTCCTGTTTAAAGGGGCTGGAATCTTCGTTTGATGAAGCTCTAGACAATGTAATACTATCTCATTCAGAGTTTGATTTCAAGTCAAGCTCACCATAGATCTGGTGAATATATTTTCTCTAATTTACTTTTGAATGTATGGGAGGAAGTGGCCTTGGATGTGTGGGTTAAAGAGCAGTTAGCTAAAGGCGCTATGTTTCAGCATACCTCCCTGGTATGCTCCCCACTTCTTTTTGTGGAGAAGGCTAATGGTACCTTACATTCATGTGTAGACTATGGGAATCTCAACAACATCACAGTATCCAAATTTAATTCCATCATGTTGACTTCTCAAATTGCTCGCTATGTGGAGAAGGCAGAAGTCTTCTCCAATCTGGATTGCTTTAATGTGTTCAATCAGATACGAATTATTAAGAGCCAGGAGTGGGTAACCACGTTCTGCACCCAAAAAACTCTCAATTTCAGGTTATGCCCTTTGGGCTTAAAAATGCCCCTACTATCTTTTAACGCCATATTGATACAGATTTGGGGGACCTAATGAGGGGTATGTTTGGTAGCTTACATGAATGATATTCTGATTTTTCCCCTGACAATGAGTACCATTCAGTACACCTTTGAAAGGTAATGGAGAGTTTAAGGGCAGCCAACCTTATGCTGAAAATCAGTAAATGCGAGCTCTTTAAGTCCCAGGTTACCTTCCTGGGCAACTTCATGTTTGATTAAGGCCACATGATAACTACAGGCAATGAGAAGGAAATTTGTGGGTGGTTCACCTCAACTTCAATCAAGGAATTAATGAGTTTCTTGGGACGTGTACGTTACTCAAGAGATTAATTCCAAATCTTTCTGAGGTGGCTGCGCTCCTGTGTAAGGCAAGTGGAGCAAAAGTGCTCTAGTGTTCCTTTTTGCATGGTACCTTCCAAGCAGTAAAATAACCCTGTTATCCACATCCATCCTTTGCCATTTAGATCCCAAAAAGTAGTTTATTGTAACTTCTGATGCCTTCAGCTTCACCATAGCGGCGGTCTAATTACAAGAAGACAAAGATAGAATAGATCTTCTAGTAAGGTATTTTTTCAAAAGGTGTCCCTGCCTGAGTTAAACTACAACATTTATGACAAAGTTTTTTTGGTAGTGGTTGAGGCGCTTGCCTATTGGCATCATCACTTTCATGGCTCACTCCAACAATCCCACGTTTTGTACAGACCACCATGCCACGTTGTATTACTGCGCACCTCATGTCTTGACTCCACAGCAAACCCGCTGGCATGAGACCCTAGCCCAATTTGCTTTTTCTTATGAGTTTACAAAGGGCAAGGAGAATATTTTAACGGATGCCTTTGGCCAAAACCCTGCATTAGTTCCTGATCCTAAGGAAGTCGAGGTACACAACACTCACTAGGTGATTCCACCAGGTAAGATTGTTTCTCAACTTTCTTCTCCCTTGGCCCACAAGACAGCTCTTGCTCCTCTGGAAAATGTGGAGGAATATGGTATGTTCCAAAAGGTTGTCCTTTCACAGCCTTTGTTGGCTGAGTATACTATGATCCTTACCAAGAGCGAGTTATATTAGGATGACATTATTGAGGTTACCACGTGAAGAATGATATGGTGTGGTTTCAGGGACACCTATGAGTTCCTGACAGACCACTTTGCCTGGAATTCTTCTGGTAACATCATGAAATAATCTCCGTTGACCATCCTAGGAAGGCAAAGTCTCTGGAGCTGATTTGCCACACTTACAATTAGAAGGGGTTATCCACGCAGATGGCCAGGTATTGTAATAAGTGCCTGGTTTGTGTACAAATGAAGATAAACTGACAGCCACTAGTGGGGTTGTTGGTACCAGTTCAAAAGACTGAAGGGCCTTGGACTTCTTTATTGGTGGATTTTTTGTGGAATTACCTACATCTGTGGGCTATGATGCCATCATGGTAGAATGTTTATGAAGTTTTCCAACTGTATTCTCTGCAAGACCACTGTAACCGCGGCTGAGATGGCTAAGCTTTTAATATTTCATGTGTTTGCTCTGCACAGGGTCCCCCCAAGAAATAATTAGTTATTGTGGGCCCCATTTTACCTTTTTCTATTGAAAAGAGTTATGTAAGACTCTTTAGATTTTCCCCTGCTATTTGACTGTTTATAACCCTCAATCAAAAGGGCAGACAGAACAAGTGAACCAGTGCTTGGAACAGTTCATTAAGTGTTACACTGCCGCGGATCACAGATTGGGTTTCTCATTTCCTTATGTCTCGATTTAGTTATAACAACGCCCAACATGCATCAATCAGTTGTTCCCCCTTCTTTGCCAACTATGACTTCAATTCCGCCTTTAATATGGAGCCCAATTGTGGATCCAAGGTGGAAGCAGTGGTGACCTTTGCATAAACTATTAAGAAGGTATACTAGGGGGTGAACACAAGCTTGGATGTGGCTATGCAATCTTATAAGGAGAACGTGGACGGGAAAATATGGGTAAACCTGCGTACAAGGAAGGGGATCTCATGATGATTGATGCTAGAAACATCTTTATCAAGCAGCCATAAAAAAAGCTGGGACCAAAGAGGATTGGGCATTACCTCATTGTTAGAAAGGTGGGCCATGCCTTGTGCTAGTTAGAGCTTCCTTCATCATTCCAGATTTTGTCATCTTCCATAAAAGTGAGCTTACGTTGTTTGAGGGCCCCCACCAGAGACTCCTGAGGCTTATCTTGTGGATGGGGCTTTGGAGTGGAAAGTGGAGGAGATTGTAGCCTCACGCCAAGTAAGAAGAAGGCTTGAGTATTATGTATCCTGGAAGAGATTTAATGCAGTGGAGAATATTTGGGCACCAGAGTGAAACTACGCCCATGCCCAGGATCAGATTGAAATTTCCACAAGCGTTTCCCTGAGGCTGAAGAACTTAAATAAAAGCAAACCATTGCTTCCATGAAGCTGGACCTGGCACACAAGAACTTTTCCTAGGCAAAAGCCCCTGGAGGGGGTGGTGCCTCAAAAGCATGGGAGGATAATGACATGACTTAATGATAAGTGAGGGCACAGATTGCAAGGATAAAGATGGACGTCAGGAAGACAAAAAGGTTAAGTTTTCAGGCCTCCCTGACCTTAAACATACCTGTACCAACGCTGGGTACAGGCAAAATATGCCCAGGTTGGTCCTGGAAATGTGAATGATGCTCAGCTTAGCATTACAGCCAGGGTGTTAAAACATACCAGATACATTCTCAAACCCAATGGTTCGTTAAAGTTGCTCTAGTAACATGGTTTCAAAAATCAATCCATTTTTTTTATTAATAAATTGGGACAAGTCCAGTTACAATCTATAACTTGAGTTTGGCCAATTTAAAGCTACAGTATCCTGGCCAATGGTAGCGTGCATCTATTGGTTTTCTTAGGCTTAGCACCACTTCCGCCAATTGACAACTTACCCCCCATTGCTTAAGTATGTTTCCATGAGACCAACTTTTCTTATTGATTGACTTCTTAGAAAAAGCCCCGTTAGTTTACGCTTTTTGAATATGATTTCTTGGGTAAACCTGTGTGCAGACCTCCTCAAGGAAGTCTCTAAGAACGTTGATCATTTTATTTAACATAAAGATCTACTGTATCTGGTGCGCTGCTAGCCCCCCTGGTCCCCTCCATATCTAGGCACCCAAGCACTCCAGCACAAATCTCCACTTGTTTATGGACTCTCCTTTGGGGTCCATTTAAGTTTTGGTGATTATTTGCTATCTACTACTATATACCGTGTTGTACATCCTTGCCTTGGGTTTATTTTACTCCATCACCCTCTGCAGTGCTCTTTTTTACAATCTTGCTAATGATTAGTTCCCTGGCAGTGTGGTGGTGCATCCCACAACACCTCTTGGGGAACAAGAGAGTTACAGAGAATCACATGATATAACACATTAGAAGCTTGAAAGTATATTTACTTACATTTTTAATTTGTCTCTAAAGAGCTTAAATTAAAATTTTTTTATTTTAATCCAAATAACATACTATCTTTTTTTAATTTTTGTGTGCACATAAGAGCACCTGTCATGTGAACATGACATAATAGTGGGGACCAACCCCAAAGATAAGGCTGTGCGCTTGGAGGCTCAAAAGGTGAAGCTCCAGGCCTCCCAGACCTAAAGCACACCCTAGACCAGCGCTGAGTAAGTGCAAAATTTGCCCAGGTTGGTCCTAGTGGGGTGCTGAGTGCTCAACCCTTGATATCAAGCCAGGCGTTAAAACAAACAATTTACCAAATGAATGTGGATGGTCCAATTCAGTTAGTCGAGGAGTGGGGTTTCAAAACCTAATTCTATTTTTGAAATAATGCGCTCAGGTCGAATCCAACTTCAATTGATCACTCAAGTGAAGTCAGTTTCAGCTTATTCCATCAACTCAGATGGCAGTATGCCTTATTAGTGAGTCAGTGCTTGGGCCCACTGTTGCATTAACCCTATTTCCCCAGTCAAGTTTAAATATGTTTTCCCCAACCAACGGTCCTTGTTGGTTGACTTCCTCAATAAACTTTTCCCCATTTTACACTATTTTGAATTTTATATGATGTTCTGAACGCTCCTGTGCATGAACCTCTTTGAGGAGGTGTAAAAATTTCTTAGGAGTTGATTATCAGTTGTCAACCCAGTAAACTTTTTACTGCACAGGTTTGGTTTCTTGTGCACATCGCGTTGTAAAAATATATGATCCATTAAAAATAGTATGGAGACTATTATCTGTAGTTGAGTTAAAATTGTTATCAGGCCCAACGCTTCAGCCAGTATTTCTGATTTAATAATTTATAGCTGTACTCGTAGGGATTTGTTCACTATATTACTGTCCACTAGATCTTCGTCAAGATCCTCTGATGACAGTCTCCTTCAGCCCAACACACAGTCAGCAGCAATCCCTTATTTGTGGTTCCCTTTGTCTCTAGATCCCCTCTCAGATCTCTACTCTTCTCTCTCTGAGAGTCTACCAATTATTGCCTTCTGCGATAATATCCTTGAGATGGAACTTCACACTGGATGCTGATAGTCTAACTATAACCGAATCTACAATAAAACTAATAATAGTATTTTTTGTAGTAATAGTTCTTTTTTTTATTGTGAAACGTAGGAAATTTATAGGGGATTCGGCCATCTAATCCTCAGTTGACACCTCTTTGATGAAATGGCAGCCATTGCCATTGAATCACCCTTCCTCGTCTCAGCAGCAATGGTCTTCCCCATCCTGGCTAGGATTCCATCATTGTATAACCTTGAGACCTCAAATGGAAAGAGTCAAAAACGTGTCCCTAACATTTTCCACTCGATCTAAGCAAACCAACCATAATTGGCTAGCGACCTGCTTAGTTAATGGGACTTTTTACCCATTATGGCAGGTCACTTCACCAACCAATCAATTTGCTAGTTGCAGGCGGCATCACTCGCCTCACAACTCACCATACATTCCCTATCATTCAGTGATGAAACCTGACCAATCCTAATTGGTACACCTGATAGTTAATCACTATCAGACGCCCCTATTTCGTCAACCGCTCCACCCAATGATATATTAGGTATTCATTTAGATCATTCCCCTATGGATACAACCAGGCGAATATCCCAAAATCCCCCAAACGTAGTTCCTCCAAAATTTGGGCCAACCAATTTCCAATTTACTTTGCCTTAGGGAATTTTCCCCTATTGATAACAGGTAATCTAGCAGGCTGGGAATATGGGCAAAAATCCCAACATCTCCCCTTTTGCATAGATTTCCAGCGAGAAAAGGACTGGGGCATGGGAACACTGCTTTGGACACCTGGTCAAATACTTCATTGGTTCAAGCAGAGTACACTCGTCAATACTCAACGCTGCTCAGGACGACCTTCAGCATATGGCATTCCTCCTCTTCCTTCTTGCTACCACCTACTCAGAGCGCGGTCCCCACGACCTCTTGTCATGCCAGGCTAATTGATTTACTCATGATGATATTATTCCCGGGATCCAGTTTTCCCCCATCAGGGTATATAACCCACTGTCATATTCAGGATTCTTGGTCCAGCGTCCTTAAATTCCTGATTCTCTCCTCATCTTAGACAGGAGACTCTTGCCATTAATTTTCGTTTTGCGGCTTGATAAGAATACTTATTTCTATTCACCCTCGTTATTTTGCTCACAACCTCTTGGCTGTAAGTCATTCTTAATTCTTCCCTTGGAAGGTTATCTCATTAATTTTGAAATTAATTTCCCAAAATTGGAGCCTAATGGATTATAGAGTGCATAATGTCAACTTCTATATAAGTCCAACATCCTCCCTCTAATCCTGCTCATATGTTGAACTCAGAATCTCACTATCAGCAACTTCTTAACAGTCTGTCAAATTTGGACCTCCGCTTTTCCAGCAGATGAGTCAGGATGCTTGACAGAACCTCTTCTATGGTCCTTCCAGGACTCATACTCCTAGTCTAGCACAAGGGGCTAGTCCTTCCGTCAAATTACTGGAAATGGTAACCAATCCCTCTGAAACCAGGTGTGCCATCATTTTGAACAACTCTCAGCTGACTCTTCGCTTGCAGTCAATCCCCAAGTTGGACTTTGAAAACCTTCTGGATTTGGCTCATTTTGCTGATGCTCCAAACATCATAGTCAATGCTCCGGAGGTTATGTAGTCACTTTTGATTGTTCATTATTAGCCAGTTCAAATTTGCTCCCTTAGTTCCTCTTCTGACTTGGGAAATTCTACCAACCCACTGTGCCAATTCTGAGCTTTCAATTGGGAACAGCATAAATTTCAAGCTCCCTTACGCCGAACTTCAGGCCCAAGTTACTGAGGCGTTGACATTAGCACTGAATCCCTCTGATCTGGACAACCTTCTGGATTGGGATACTGCCACTTATGCTCTCCACTTTGCTGGCCAAGTTCTTTTAAGTTGGTCAACAAAGCTTCCAGCCTCTCCTGGCTTCCATTGGTTGTTCAGCTTCAGCTTCTGTGAGGCCCATAGTCATCATTTACAAGATGCAATCTGCTCTTTACACAACTACCTCTTCTCTAGAGCTTCTCATCACTATCTTCCATTGATGGCATTAATTGGGGGCATGATTTGACAACCCCCCTCAAGCATTCCTTCTTCGCTGCTGGCTCACATGTCCGGTGTTCTTGATGAGGCCCATCAGCAGGCACTCAAGACAAACCTTCTGGCGCCAGTGCCTTATCAGGATTACTTAGGGTTATTCACCAATTGCCTCTTACTATATTGCTGTTTTCCTCCCCACTCTGGGGTTTCACGATTGGCTTCTTTCAACATATCAATTTCCCTTCCCTAATCGCGTTCTCTCAGGGCTTGTTGTCCACTCAATGAACTTGGTTTCGTGTAGGTCTTGCCCTCGCAAGTGTCTGATCACATATCAATTTTGATGGGCTATTTCTTCCTACTGCGATCCATCCTCCCTCCCCAAGAGGCGACATAGGTGGAATCATCCCTGTACTGAGGACAACCAATAAAAATAAAAAATATAAAAAATATATCAGCTTTTTTTCTATACATTTAAAAAATCTCTTTTTTTACAATATCTTTTATCAATTTTTTTTCCCCTTTTTTTAATGGGACTTAACCTTGTCTCAGTTCAGAGGTCCTTCTTTTCCCCCAAACTGGATCCTGGGCACTTAAACCTACCAGTTTTCTATGGTTCAGAGGTCCTTTTTTGGACTTAGCCATCTAGATTGGTTCAGAGGTCCTTTTTTGGACTTGACCTAATTATCAGGACATGACCAACTTAATGGTTCATTGGTCCTTTGGGAACTCTTTTATTTTTTTCTTCAATCCAATGCTTTAGATACTTAGCGTAAACTCAATTTAAAATCTTCCATCCAAGAGATTCTTGATGGAGTAAGCATTGGTCGCCGTTTTGGCGATTACTTCAAATGGACCTGACCATAGTGCATCCAATTTGTTTCTTCATCCAAAACCATGTGTATTGTAATAGGCGACTCTTTCTCCTATTTGATATTCTTCTAATGGCGGCTGGTTCTTATCATCCATTGATTTCGCTTGTATCCTTTTCTTTAAGGTTGTATTGAATGCTTGCGATTGCATATTGATCAGGATACTCGTCAGTCAGTTCAGGTATTGTTTGGTACTCATCCCCAATGTAGGTTCTACTACCAAATATAATATTGTTGGCAACGCGGCCTTCCTCCCATATAGTAACTCAAAGGGCGTCTTTCCCATCGCCATATTATGACTGATGTTGTAAGTGAACATTACTGAGCTCAGGTATGTTCCCCACGCAGAAGTTCTCCCTGCGACTAGCTTCCTCAGCGTCATGGCCAGCATCCCATTGACCCATTCTACCAGTCCATTCTTCTTTAGCCGGTATGGTACTGACACAAATCCCTGGATCCCCATTATTTTGTTTAGCCTTGGGATCACATGAGTTGTGAAGTTGGTCTCATTATCGCTCAGTATGACTTGTGTACATCCATTCTGGTATACTACTTGATCCAGGATGAATCTCGCAGTACTGGTAGCGTCAAACTCTAGTTAGGGCTTTTGATTTGACCCATCTCATCAGATGGTTGATAGCTACTATGATGTATTTGACTCCTCCTGTGCTCATTGCCAGTGGTCCCATCACATCAATGGACACCGTGTGCCTTGCAAATTCAGGTCAGACCAAACAGTATCCAGTTGTATTCTTGTGTGGTTTATGCAGTTGGCATTCCACGCAACAAGCCAGATGATCCACAACATTGTAGTTAATTGATTCCAATTAATAATACTGGTGAATATGGTCGTTGTTTTTCTCAGGCCTCCGTTCCCAACAACCTTATGAGCGGCTTGAACTATTGCTGATCTTTCCAACAGTTTTGGGAATAATAGCTGTTTTCCGTTTATCATCTTGAATACTTTTCCATCCATGATCTCAGTCTTTTCCATCGCTTTTTGAAGCGCACCTTGGATTCCTTGAGGCTCATCCTCAATTCTTCCTTTGACCATTCTCTGGAATAGCTCATCCACCTGCGGATATACCAACTGGACCATTGGTAATCATGATAAGCCATCCGCGTTCTGGTGAGAAGCCCCCGCTTGGTGGACTATCTCATAATTGTAAGCCTGAAGCTTAAGTGCCCATTAAGCCAGTCGTCCTTCAGGCTCCCATAGATTGTGCAGCCAACACAGCGAAGAGTGGTCCATCACCACCTTAAAGTGCGTTCTGTGGACATACACCCAAAACTGCTTACAAGTGTAAATGACCACAAGGCATTCATGCTCAGTCACGGTGTAATTCCTCTCAGCAGCTGAGAGTGTCCATCTCACGTATGCCACCGGATGTTCATCCCCAAGTTCGTCTACTTGGCTCAGTATGGCACCAATCGCCATCAACAAAGCATTGGTTTGAATGATAAACTCCCAATTGAAATTAGGATATTTCAGAATTGGCGAATTTATCAGATATCAGCGTAACTCATCAAAGGAGTCCTGGGCCTCTTCATTCCATAAAAATCCTTTTTTTGGATCCTTTAGTAAATGAAACAAAGGCTTGGCTATTTGGGTAAAGTCCCGAATAAATCTTCTGTAGAATCTGACCATCCCAAGGAATACTTGGATGTCTTGGACACTCTTCAGCACAGCCATGCGCTCAATAGCTGCTATCTTCTGGGGTTGCAGCTGCAATCCGTTTGCGTTAATCAAAAATCCCAGTTATTCAAGCTCCTTCTTGAAGAAGTGGCACTTCCGTGGCTTGATCTTCAGGTTAGCCGCGGACAGTCTCTTAAAAACTTTTTCCAAATGCTGAAGGTGATCAATAAATGTTCTACTGAACACATTGATATTGTCCAGATATACCAGGATGCACGACAACTTCAGGTCACTCAATATCGCGTCCATGGCCCTCTGGAATGTTGTGGGCGCATTTCAAAGACCCTGGGGCATCCTTGTCAGCTGGTATAACTCCTGTGCGGTAACAATTGCACATTTTTCTTGGTCTTCTTCTGGCAAGTCAATCTTCCAGTATCCTGAGATCAGATCCATTACGGAGAAATACTTTGCCTCTCCTAATTGATCCAGAACATCATCAATCCTTTATAGGGGATACAAATCCTTCTTCATTGTTTTGTTCAGCCTCTGGTAGTCAATCACCACCCAGTTCGATCCATCCTTCTTCTTCACAATCAGAATTGGACTTGCCCAGGGACTTTATGACAGAACTAGAAGCCCATGCTTCACTAGTTTGCTGATCTTATCTTCCACTACCACTTTTGGTGGCTTTCAATCTTTGGATTGGTCTCATCCTTATTAGTAGATTTTCCCCGGTGTCAACCTTGTGAGTTACATCTCATGTGCATACCAAATTGTGGTCATCCTGAGTGAACACTTCCCAATATCTCTCAAATAATTTGAGCACCTCCTCCTTCTGCTTTTCTGGCAGATCTGCAAGCTGATCTCAACCAACCAATAGATTGATGCTTTTGGCCGCTCTGGCTAATAATCCTATTTCATTGAGAGACCCTAAATCATAAAATCATCTCAATTCATCCTGATCAGCAGATTTCCCCATTATTGACCTTGCAAATCACTTCATGTGTATACCAATTTCCTGGTCATTTTTGGGCGAATTTTCTCCGATATGTTTCAATAATTTGAGCATCTCCTCTTGCTGGCCTTCTGACAGATCAGCGAGTTTCTCTTAATCAACCAATAGTTGATACTTTTGGCTACCCTGGCTGATAATTTCATCTCATCGAGGGTGGAATTTCCTCTATTCAGCTGTCAGGATTTCTTGTATCTTAGGTCCAAACAAATAGATAATTAAATTGATACATTAATATTTTATATATTTTTTGTATTTTTCTTTTTCAATGGGACTTGCAACCTACAAAAAGGCTCAGAGGTCCTTCTTATCCCTTCATCCAAACTGGGTCCTGGGGACTTAAACCTACCAGTTATCATGGTTCAAAATCTTATCCTCATAAGATTTAACCAACAATTTGGTTCAGTGGTCCCCTTCTGGGACTTGACCAAAATCTCAGGACATAACTATTTAATGGTTCAAAGGTCCGCTGGGAACATTGCAATTATTTTCTCTTAGGCTCAATATTACCAATTAGTAGTGACCTTTCTCCCTATACAACCAGCAGCACTGTCTTCTTATGTATAGTCCATACTTGCCAACTTTGGGCAGTTCTCCTAATTTAGACCTTTAATCCTGACTGGAAGTTTGTCCAACAGGCCCTAATTTCATCTCTTATTTGGCAACTGATGCTTTCAGATCATCATATCTCATCAGCCAACAGTTTCATCTGATTGTCCAGCTCGTTTTTCTCCTGAAAACGATTTTCAACCTTCATGGCTATCCTTAAATTTAAATTTATTGCGAGGAAGGCCGACCATGGGACGGACACTTCCAAATTTGACCCAAAAGAGACAAAACTTAGTAACAGGGAAGGCACTCCAGAGAAGCGATGCTATCTCTTGTTGCCAGCGGGAACGCCACTTATGGGGGGGGGGGGGGAACGTGTGGAAGGGGCCATAGCCACAATTGAACACGTGTGGAGGAAGGGGTCTGATTTGATGAACCAAACTGGGAACCAGGAGGAGACCAGCTGTCGACGACACAGTGGGAGGTATCCAAACATCCACGCCTGAAAGTGGTCCACCAAATGAGACCAGAATCTGTGGACAGCTTCTGGGAGGGTGGGGGTGGAGCCTGCGATGGCATCCAAGACAATCGTGTGAATGGTCCACATGGCGAATGCAACCACCAGAGCATGGAGGGAGGGCGGAAGGGGGAGGCCATTGATAAAGCAAACATATCTCTTGACAGACTGAAGGGATGTGTTTGATCCTGGCCCAGCAGACGTTGAACTTCGCGCCATATCACTTTAGAGGTAGGACACTTCTCCAGGCGATGAAACAGCGTTCCATACTGGCCACACACGACGCAGGGTGAGTGTAAAGCGTTAGAGCGCTCAGCCATATGGTACACCTGCCTCAGGCGGCGCCACACATGGGAACGGATTTGAGGCTGCAACACAGGATGGTGTGCGTATTTCCAGATAGTTTTTTGGGTCTCAATGGAGTAAGGGATGTCCATCAGGTCCAGGTAGTCCACCCTGGATAGGACATGGGGTCGTGTGGGGATCACGCCATCTTGAATGGGTAGCCCCTGTACCTCTTGTGTGAACTGAGGAGAGGGGCAGCCTCTCTGGGTGTGTGTGTCTGCTAATACGAATTCTCCACTCAGCGCTCCACATGGAGAGGAGGATTCGTTTGTATTGGGTTTTATTCCCGTGAGGACCTGTGGCCAATGGGTGGGAAGCCGCGGTATTTCATCAGGGAGTGAGGGTTCGATGGATTGTTGAGGCCCAAGGCGCGGGAGAAGTTGTAGTAGGCCGCGCGGGACCAGTGTTGGGAGGGGAGCGTAGGGGCGGTGATGGCCGCAATCCAGGTGCCCAGGATCTTGGCAGCATGGGCTTTGAAGTCAAGCAGGCCCATGCCTCCATGATGAGGGCCAAACATGACCTCTAGCCGTACTGGTGGAGGGCAGCCTGACCAAAGCCATCCTTGCAGCAGGACATACAAGGATTTGAAAAAGCTTGGGGAGAAGGGGATGGCGTGGGCTCCAAACCAGACTTTGGAGAGGAGCATAGAGTTGTCTAAAACAACCCTGCCAGTAAGGGAAGTAGGGTGAGCTCTGAGGGAGGCGATGCGCTTCGTCAAGTTGTCTAGAATATGACTCTCCATTAATGCTGATGAATACCCACCTGCCTCCAACCACACGCCCAGATGGTGGACTGGCCCTATGGTAGGGCGTGGCACGAAGGGGGAGCACCAGTGGGGCGGTGTGGGGTGAGCTGGGAGGGCGAGCACGTGTGTGAGCAGATGGGCTGGGCACTGGTTGCTGGGGCCCAGCAGTTTTAAGACCGACCAAGGAGGATGATTTCAGTTTTGGAAGCGTTCAGTGCAGCGTTACTTACCCAGGAGTACTCCTGGATGAGAGCTTCAAGTGTGCGTGCTTCTTTATTATTAGACACCCCAACCACACAGTCATCTGCAAACGCCATCATCTTGACTGGGGCTTGGCCTGGCACATGGACCCCAGTGAGTTGGGCATTCAAGTTTCGAAGTAGTGGGTCAAGGCTGAAGTTGTATAAGAGTGGGCTAAGGGGGTCCCCTTGTAGTAAGCCCCTTTGAGGGCGGACTACTTCCGTTATGAATCCAGGGCCACGCACTGCCATTGTTGCAGTTTCCATGAGCAGCATTACCCAGTTGATGAAGCGAGGGGGTAGGCGGAATTGATGGAGGCAGGCCCTGAGGTATTCCCAGCTTAATCTATCATAGGCCTTCTGTTGGTCCAAAAATACAAGTGCCCCAGAGGCTGTGGACTGGCATGCATTAGCCACAGAGTGCACGTTGTCCCAAATCAACCTTCTGGGTATGAAACTGAATTGTTCTGGGGAGATGTTGGCAGAGGCTACAATCCCTAAATGGTTAGCCATGATTTTTGTTAAATTTTTTGTATCCATGTTAGTTAAAGAAATGGGGCGCCAGTTGGCTAAGTATAGCTTGTTCCCTTTCTTGAAGAGCTTGATGGTGAAGGCCTCATGTCCTCCTGGTAGGAGGCGTGTTTCCAAAAGGCTCTGGTTAAGTGAGGCAAGCAGTAGTGGGGATATATATTTGAAGTACTTTTTTTAGAATTCAAATGGAATGCCATCTGGGCCTGTGCATTTCTGGTTTGGTGCACCGCATATAGCTGTCTAAATTCATTTGGAGTAATCAAATTCATTATTTCTGGGTATCGGGAAATGGTGCAGATGTGGGCTCAGTCAAGAAATTCCACCACTTTGGTCAGCTGAATTGGATCAGATCAGTATAACTTGGAGTAATACTTTTGTGTTAAAATTTCCACTTCAGCTGGTGTATCCGCGATGGAATCATTCAATCTTCACACCTGTGTGCAGGCCACGCTCTGGCGTGGTGCAAAATTTTTTTTGAAAAAATATGTGGTGCACTTGTCACCCTCTGTAATGTGTTTGGCCCTGTACTGAACACAAACCCGATGTTTGTGTTGCCTTTTGAGCGCGTTGAGGTGGGCGGCTGCCTCCACCCACTTCTGGCCTCATGCAGGGCTGTATCCTGTAGCTGGGATGTTGGACTCCAGGTGTTCCAACTCTGCTAGAGCGAACGAAATGACAGCTGATGTGGCTCATGAGCGTCTGGAGGAGAGGTGGCGAGAGTGGTGGATGGTATCCTCTTTGAAGGATGCCCATGTGGAGATGGGGTCTGCACAAAACGGTGCAACAAACTCTTTGGCCAAAGTTTCTGATTCTACCCAAGTGGAAAATCCTGGTGACACAAGTTTGTGGGGGCGGAGTTTGAACCGATGTGGGGCCTTAGCCACTGTGACAGGTAGGTGGTAGGTTATCGAGACCAGCCGGTGGTCAGAGAATTTGGTTTTTGTTGTTTTGAAGTGGGAAATGTGGGGTTGGAATTTTGCCAGCGTAAGGATAAGGTTGATGCAGGACATGGACCTTAATTGGCCGTTGTGGACGTGGGGGCGCGTCATATTCTCAAGCAGTGGAGCTTTCCATGGCAGCACATCCAACAACCCAAGGGTGGCCTTTAGAACGTGAAGTACTACATGACCCTGGGGAGCATGGGAGGGGGAAGGCCAACGGTCTGTTGGTGTGTTTAGCCAACAGTTCATGTCACCGACTATGAAAGGGTCTGGGGGTAATGGGAGGATTTGACTGATGAGAAAAATTCCTGATGTTCTTGTGCACAGGTTGGGGTGTAGATGTTGATGATAGCATGTGCCATGTCAGCCCACGAGAAAGTGACAATGAGGACTTGGCCATTGAGGAAGGATTCTGACAATAAAAATTTAAAAATTGTTTTTCTGAACTAGCACCCCACAGTGCTCTGACCAAAAGGATAGGAAGGGAGGAGCATGGTTTTCCAAGCATCCTCAGAACCTCATGGACAGTGGGACTCCTGGATGGCCAGGATGTCCATGGTTAAATTTTTCTGTAAAAAACTCAGTTTCCTAGCCTGGGATGGCAAGGCCTTGAGTCTGGCGATATTCAACGTCCCTAAAGTGAAGGTTTCCCCCATCACACCTTAGGTGTGAGGGGGTGGGCACCTGGGCCCACTAGCCTCCTCTAAATCCCCATGGGCCTCACGGTAGTGCGGGTGTTTGCAACAATGCTATTGGTAGTTTTGTTGGTTTTTGCAGAAAGGTTCGCGTTGGCTTTTGCCTTCACTTTTTATTTCCCTGACGTTGAGCGAATTTTTTGTGGTGCAGATGTTTTCGGTGCACCAACGTTTGGGTCAAAAAAAATTTTCAGGTAGGTTGGAGACCAAGTCAGTTTTGACCAGAGCTTGGTTGCAAAGGTTGGGTGAGATTGAGCTGCCCATTGGATCCTCAGATTGGGTGGCCCAATTGGCATGGGCTTCCCAATCTGATTGGTTGATGGATTCCCAAGTTGCTTCCGTCATGAAGGTTTTGATGTCCTCCTGGCATTGAAGTGTGGGATAGCAGTGGTGACTTTGGCCGCTTCCTTGGCCGTGGCCCTGCAGGCCTGCTTGGCCTTCTTCTGCTCTTGCGGGAAAATGATTTTACCAGTAGGTAGCAACCTTGTGCTCTCCACGGGAAAGCCTCTTTGGTGCTTTTGGTTGGTTTTTAGTGCGCCTCTCTGCTGGCCATGGCTGCTGAGGGGTGCTCTTTGATGTGATGCCCTCCTTGGTGGGGCATGCATGTGCCTTATGGCCAAATGCGTCACAGTGGGTGCAGATGGAGGGCGCGCTGTCCACGGTTACCCAGAAAGGGTGGGTGGTATGCCCTTCAATTTTGATATATGTGGAGTGCAGGATCTGGGTTAGGTCCTTTGCAATCTCCCCAGTTGGGGTCAGAACTGTGATGGCTTTGCTGGTGCACAGGTGTGGCATCAGCGTAAAGCGTTGCATCTCAAAAGATTGTATTTCGCCATAAATGGTGAGACCATCTTTCAGGTGCTGCTCCAAAATAGCACGTTTTACCGTAGTAGGCAAAAAGTCAAATGTGAGGAAAATTTGGTTGGATTTTGTCCATCTGGTGTGTTTGGTTTTGACGACCTGTTGCCCTTCAGGGAGGTCAATCACTATGCACACCGCAGCAGCCTCATCTGCTGCCTCCTTGTTTCAAAACCTAGGTCCAGCCAACTGCGTGACATGGAGTGAGGTGTGATGTACACCGCGGTTGGGAAAAAAGTGTGTACATCCCCACAAAATTTTTCCCATAAAGCTGTTTGTTAAATGTCCAGAAACATGTAGCCTCTGTATTCCACCAACGAGAGTGGCTGGGAGTGCGGCGTGTTGATGTACTGGTTGCATCGTGCTTGCCAAGCGAGAATTTCTGGGGAAATAGTGACCGCCAGTTTTTTAAAAAAAATTTCTAATCCGTCATTTTGCCAGGGCACTTTCGAACATTTGAGGCTGCGGGCCTACCACCTGCTCCTCTTACCTTACTTGCCCAACTGCTCCCTGACATGGGCGCAGACTAATCTCCTCTGTGAGATTATCAAACTAGAATCAGACTTGAATTAAATAGGTTGCAAAAGTGATTGCAATGAGAGAGAAAAGTTTTCATGGCTATCCTTAATTACACAGGTCGTTCTGGCCTCATTAGCTTCATCCAATTTCTCCTAAATTGAAAAACTCGTCTCCAGTAACTTCTGATCAGTGATTGAGTGTTATTAAATAAGATGATTTCCTCCACTATCTTGGATCAATCATTTCCTACTTTGACTTCATCTCTTTATTGGTATGACAATCCAATTCTCTGGATTGATTGCTTCCTATTTTATCCAATGCTCATCTAAACACTCTCTCCTCAGGTTTTTTAAAGCGGATCCAATTCCAAGCCAAGTTGGCCCTGCTGATTCTTGGGACGATTCCAGAGGACCCAATTTCAACCCAAGTTGGCCCTGCTGATACTCTTCATCTCCGGTAAATGTCTGGTGGAACTGGTTTCTTTGCAGCAATAGATTGCTCTGTATCTAGGCTGCAAGTCCTTTTCCCTGAACTTGAGTATCTTCATCTTGCTTCACTCAGAGCTCCATTGCTGAGCTGGGTGAATGCCACTGAATGTGATCCTCTTCACGTTCTATCTTTGTTACTTCCTTCAGTAACATATTTCCAGAATTGGAAACATCTTCTTCATACAACATTATTGATAGATTCTTCTACTCAACTACCCCTGTAGTGAGCACTAACTTGTAAAATTTACTTAAGGAGTTGATTATTGGTCATCAACCCAGTAACCTTTTTACTGCACAGGTTCAGTTTCCTTGTGCACCTCGCATTGTAAGAATATATGATCTGATAATATGAGGGTAAGTCAAAAAGTAAAGGCAAATTTTATTTTCCCTGCTGCAATGGATGGCAGCACTGACTGAACAATGACATATCATAACCTAAAAGTTTTTTTGTTCTTTAGCTGTGTTGTTTCAGTGCTCAAATCCATTTGTAGTGATTTAAGGGCATTTTATTATGAGTGCCCCGTTGTCTGTGTGCACCAAGGAAGAAATGAGGGGAGTGGTACATTTTCTGCACTCTGAAAGGACTAAAACTGCGGAGATTATTTGCAGAATGCAGCAACAGTACGATGAGATCTGTCTTAGTGAACGCAAAATTTATGAGTGGATAAATCGCTTTAAAAATGGTCATGTATCTATCTGCAATGAAGAGCGTTCAGGTAGGCCATCCACTTCGAAGATGGACAAGAACATTGAGACAGTTGAGAGAATGATTCATGATGATCGTCATGTCAAAATTGATGATATTGAACATGCGTTGAACATTAGCTATGGTTCAGCAGTTGCAATCATCCACGAATCACTAAATTATTGCAAAGTGTGTGCTTGTTGGGTACCACATCAACTGACAGACCAGCACAAACAGAAACGTTTGGAAATTTCAAAATCACATTTAAGGCGTTTAGAAGAGGAAGGAGAAGAGTTTCTCAGTTGCATAGTAACCGTTGATGATACATGGGTCCATCACTTCAAAACACAGAGTAAGCGGCAGAGTATGGTGTGGAAACATCCATCCTCGCCTATAGCAAAAAAGTTCAAAAGACAAGTTTCTGCAGGAAAGTTGATGATGACAGTGTTTTGGGATATGAAAGGTCCACTTCTAATTCATTACACTCCTAAAGGTCAAACAGTGAATAATGACAGCTACTGTGAGCTACTGTGAGTTCTGAAGCCCAAAATTAAAACAAAGAGGCGAGGAAAACTTTCAAAAGGTGTGCTTTTGCTTCAGGACAATGCCCATCCTCATACTGCGGGGAAAACAATCCAGTGCATTCAAGATCTTGGTTTCAAACTGCTGGAGCATCCGCCGTACAGTCCTGACCTAGCTCCAAGTGATATTCACCTTTTTGGTCCAATGAAGGAGCACCTGCGTGAATCCAAATTTTTGTCAGATGATGAGGTTGTGGAGGTGGTGCGCGAGTGGCTGTGCACGATGCCACAAATCTTTTTCCAGGATGGAATTATGAAGCTTGTCAAGAGATGGACCAAGTGCATAGAAATTGAGGGTGATTATGTAGAGAAAGGATGTTACTTGTCATCTTGTTTTCACAATAAAAAGTTCCTTTTTAAAAAGTTGCCTTTACTTTTTGACTTGCCCTCATAGTATGAAGACTAATATCCATAGTTGAGTTAGAATTGTTATCAGGCCCAATGCTTTGGCCAGTATTTCCAATTGATTACTTGATAGTTGTACTCGTAGTAATTCGTTCCCTATATTACTATCCGCTAGATCTTCGTCAAGATCCTCTGATGACAGTCTCCTTTGGCCCAACACACAGTCAGCAGTGATCCCTTAGTTGTGGTTCCCTTCGTCTCTAGATCCCCGCTTGGATCTCTACTCTTCTATCTAAGAGTCTACCAATTATTGCCTTCTTCAATAATATCCTTAAGATGGAACTTCACACTGGATGCTGATAGTCTAACTATAACTGAATCTACATAAAACTAATAATAATATTATTTGTAGTGATAGTTCTTTTTTATTAAAGGTGAATCCTAGGAAATTTATAGGGGATTCAGCTGTCTAACCCTCAGTTGACACCTCTTCAATGAAATGGCAGCCATTGCCATAGAATCACCCTTCCTCGTCTCAGCAGCGATGGTCTTCCCCATCCTGGCTAAGATTCCATCATTGGACATCCTCGATACCACATATGGAAAGAGTTGGAAAACACATCTCTAACATTTTCCTCTCGATCCAAGTGAACCAACCATAATTGGCTAGTGACCTGCTTAGGTAATGGGACTTTTTACCCATTATGGCAGGTCACTTCACCTACAATCGATTTGCTAGTTGCAGGCAGCATCGCTCGCCTCACAACTCACCATACATTACCAATCATTCAATGATTAAACCTGACCAATCCTAATTGGTACGCCTGATAGTTAATCACTATCAGACGCTCCTATTTCATCAACCGCTCCACCCAATGAGATATTAGGTATTCATTTAGATCAATCTCCTATGGATACAACCAGGCGAATATCCCAAAATCCCCCAAACGTAGTTCCTCCAAAATTTGGGCCAACCAATTTCCAATTTACTTCGCTTTAGGGAATTTTCCCTAGCGACACCAGGAAATCTAGCAGGCTGGGAATATGGGCAAAAATCCCAACAGGAGGTCTCACATTCCATTACCCTTGCCATTACAAGAAACTTGCAGCTCTCCCCTCATGCACCATTTGTTCACCCAAGTTCCCTCCAACCTTGGTCGCTTATCCCCTATCAATATGTGCACCGCGTTGTTTTTACTGGTGCTTTCCTTATAATATTTGCAATTTTATGCCTAAGCGGTTATGGCTCCAGCACCCTCTGCAGGGCTCTAATCACTCTGGTCCTAATGGCTAGTTCCCTGGCGTTGGCCTGGTGCACCGCGCACTGCCACGCTGGGAACAGGAGAGTTTTAAACACTCGCCTTACATTAGTTGATAAACCAAATTTTCTTATGTGCACAAACTTATTCCGTGTGGAACTTTTCCAAAGTGAAAACAGCGGCTGTCAGCTGTGGGCCCTGGCTGTCATTAGCCGCACCGCTGTTTCCTCTTTTTCCCAATGGTTGGAGCAACTTGGCGTTATTCTGGTTGCCTCCAACTGGAAAGTATCCACCCTTTATGTTCGTATCTGGTGGATTCAGATGTTTTGATGTCTGAAAGTCGTAATACCCCAACTTTCTGTCAGATTAATTAAAATTCATCCCAATAAATGAATATTCCATTGCCAGCGCATTCAGACAATGCTGGCAGAATCAGCGCAGATGGGTCTGAGGGTGTTGGCCTTGGATAATGTTGGGTATTCCATCACGGCTCCAGGGATAGGGTCATTCACATCTAAAAACGCGTTTTATAAAGAAACCCTGGACTCTATGTCTGAACCGTTTATTAGTTCATATGGCCTGTATGAGGACCCTATTCCGGTGTATCAAATTACTCCTAAGAACCCACGGTTGACCTCTAACATGATCCGGCATACTCAGGAGGTGGAGAAAGAACTTCGTTTATAATATAATCAAGTATATGCACCTGCAGAAGGCATGGTGGGGTATGTGGCCTCAGTATTAAGAGTGGCCAAATATCCCACCCCCTTTTTGATTCCAAAACCAATTCTGTTTGCATGCTTGAGACAGATGATGACATTTTTGGTGAAGTGTTAACATTGTCTTCCATTGATAAAGACCATTCCAGGTATTTTCTCTTAACTGCCACCCTCTCCTCTCCTTTAGGAAAGCTCACCACTACTTTGGTGGATACTGGCGCTTCTGGAAACTATATGGACCAGTACTTAGCCAACTTCCTTGGGCTGAGTTACTTGCCAGGTGATGTGGTTAGAGGAGGGGCGTCCAAAGTTATTCCCACTCTGAAGATAATTGGGACAAAGGACTATCAGGTTGGCAAGTACCACTTGTCTGATCACTTCAGTGCGATCAAAAACCTCCTATTCCTATCATTTTTGGTGTGGAGTGGTGGCGGAAGTTTGACGTCAGAACTAACCTGAAGGAGAATACCTTGTCTCTCACCATGATTAATGGTCGCACATTTGTTGTGCCTCTGTCAAAAGAAAATGCCCCAGGCAACTTGCCCCATTGGCCCCACCGTATCCCTTGTCGCCTTGCCTCAATGCAGAAGCCCTCAATAGAAATACCTATACCTTCTTGCTTGGAGGTTTTGGAATCCTCTTTTGATGCAGCATCTGCCAACGCACTCCCTGAGCACTCTGAGTTTGATTGTGACTTCAATCTCACAGTGAATCTGGTGCATATCTCTTTCCCTATTTATCCATTGATTGTCTGGGAGGAGGAGGCGTTGGATGTGTGGGTAATAGAACAGTTATCCAAGGGTGCAATTTTTCAGCGTATCTCTCCTGTATGCTCCCCCTACTCTTTGTGGAGAATTCTGATGGTACCCTATGCCCCTGCATAGACTATGGTAACCTTAACAACTTTACTGTACCAGACCTCCATCACATCCCTTTGGATTCCCAGATTGCACGCTATGTGGAGAAGGCAAAGGTCTTCTCCAAGCTGGATTGCCTCAACGCGTTCAATAAGATCTGGATTAAAAAGGGAAAAGAGTGGTTGACCAAATACCATACCAGGAAAGGGATCTTCCAGTTTTGGGTCAAGCCCTTTGGGCTTAAGAATGCCCCTGCTATCTTTCAACGCCGCATTGATGAAGCGTTGAGGACCTGTTAGAGGTATGCGCGGTCGCCTACATGGATGATATTCTGGTGTTTTCCCCTGATCAGGAGTCCCATGCAGTTCACCTTTGGCAAGTGGTGGAGCGGTTAAAGGCAGCCAGCCTTACGTTGAAAATTTCTAAGTGCGAGTTAAGTCCCAGGTCACGTTTCTGGGCAATAACATGTTCAACTAAGGACACATGATAACACCAGACAAGGAGAAGGTAATTCGTGAGTGGCCTACCCCCACCTTGGTTAAGGAATTAAGGAGCTTTTTAGGGATGTGCACGTTCCTCAAGAAGTTCACTCCCAATCTTTCTGAGGTGGCGGCTCCCCTATACAAGGCTAGCGGTGCTAATGTGCTTCAGTAATTCCCCGCTTTGGAGGATGCTTTCCAAGCAGTGAAGTGCACCCTGTTGTCCATGACTGTTCTTTGCCATGTTGACCCTGCAAAGGAGTTCATTGTGTCAACTGATGCCTCCAAGTTCACCATAGCGGCCGCCTTGTTACAAGTAGGCGAAGATGGGATAGAGCATCCAGTGGGATATTTTTCTAGGAAGATGTCTCTGCCTGAGTCGAATTACGCCGTTTATGACAAGGAGTTACTAGCAGTGGTGGAGGCGCTGACATATTGGTGTCATCACTTGCATGGCTCATCCCAACCTTTCCAGGTTCATACAGACCACCGTGCCTTGCTGTACTACCGCGCTCCTCATGTCTTAACCCCACGGCAGGCCCGTTGGCATGAGACCCTTGCCCAATTTTCATTCACATATGAGTTCACCAAGGGCAAGATAATGGTTTGGCGGATGCTTTGAGCCACAACACTGCTTTAGCTCCTGATTCAAAGGAGGTAGAGGTCCATAACACAGAGGTGATACTTCCACCAAATAAAATTGCGTCTCAACTTCCCTCTTGCCCTGCCAATGGGCCAGCACTTGCACCCCTGGATAATGCGGAGGAATACAGTATGTTCAGAAAGGTAGTCCTTTCTCAGCCGCTACCAGCTGAATATTATGGTACTTGCAAAGAGCGCTTCAAATCAAGAGTATCTATCCAGGGGCTATCACGTAAAGGATGAGATGGTGTGGTTCCAGGGGCGCCTTTGGGTACCTGCTGGACCACTGCGCCTGGACATCATTTGGGACCATCATGATGGAATCACCATTGGTCATCCAGGGAAAGCAAAGACCTTGGAGTTAGTACAACGCACCTACAATTAGAAGGGCTTGCCTGCTCAGGTGGGCCGGTATTGTAAGAAGTGCCTGGTATGCAACCAGATGAAACCCAATCGTCAACCTTTAGCAGGGTTGTTGGTACCAGTCCAAAAGGCTAATGGTCCTTGGACCTCCATCTCAGTGGATTTCATTGTGGAGTTATCAGTCCCAGATGGTTATGATGCCATCATGGTATTGGTGGACCAGTTCACGAAGTTTGCCCACTTTATCTCTTGCAGAACCACCATAAACGTAGCTGAGATGGCTAGGCTTTTTGTCATCCATGTGTTTGCGCTCCATGGGGTCCCCTCAAGAAATTATCAGCGATTGGGGCCCACAGTTTACCTCCATGTTTTGGGAAGAGTTGTGTAAAACTCTTCAGATTCGTCCTTGCCATTCAACTTCCTATCATCCCCAATCAGATGGTCAGAATGAACGAGTGAACCAGTGCTTGAAACAGTTTCTGCTGTGTTACACCGCTGCAGATCATTCAGATTGGCTTCTCACCTTCCCATGGCCCAGTTTAGCTACAACAATACCTTGCACTCTTCAATCGGCTGTTCCCCATTTTTCGCCAGCCATGGCTTTAACCCCGCCTTTAACATGGAGCCCAGCTGTGGGTCAAAGGTTGAAGCGGTGGTTGACTTTGCCAAGACCATCAAGAAGGTCCACCAGGGGTTTCCACAAGCTTGGAGGCGGCAATGCAGGTGTATAAGGAGAATGCTGATAGGAAGCGCCAAGTAGGTCCTGCATACAAGGAAGGGGATCTCGTGATGCTTGATGCACATAACATCCCTATCAAGCAGCCTTGCAAGAAGCTGGGCCCTAAGAGGCTTGGACCTTACCGCGTTGTTAGAAAGGTGGGCCATGCCTCATACCAGCTGGATCTTCCCCCCTTCATTTTGGATCTTCTCAGTGTTCCACAAGAGCAAATTCATGTTGTTTGAGGGCCCCCCACTAGAGAATCCCAATTCCTATCTCGTGGATGGGGCGCCTGAGTGGGAGGTGGAAGAGATAGTTGCCTCCCGCCATGTTAAAAGAAGACTCAAATACCTGGTATCCTGGAAGGGCTTTGATGCTGCTGAAAACAGTTGGGTTCCAGCACACAACTGTGTGCATGCCCAAGATCTGATTGACGCCTTCCACCAGCGGTTTCTCCAGGCTGCTGGATCCCAAACCCAACTGACCGTCGCTGCCATGAAGTTGGCCCCTGCCCACAAAAACTTTTCCCTGGCGCAAGCCCCTGGAGGGGGTTGAGCCCCGTTGGGAGGAGAGGGTAATGTCATGTACCCATGACATCATAGTGGGGATCAACCCCAAAGATAAGGCTGAGCGCTTGGAGGCCCAAAAGGTGAAGCTACAGGGCCTCCCAGACCTGAAGCACACCTAGACCAGCGCTGGGTAAAGGCAAAATATGCCCAGGTTGGCCCTAGTGGGGTGCTGAGTGCCCAGCCCTTGACATCAAGCCAGGCGTTAAAATGAACAATTTACCAAATGAACATGGATGGTTCAATTCAGTTAGTCAAGGAGTGGGGTTTTGAAACACATTCTATTTTCAAAATAACGCGCTCGGGTCAAATCCAACTTTAATTGATCACTTGAGTGAAGTCAGTTTTGGCCTATTCCATCAACTCAGATAACAGTATCGCCTTATTGGTGAGTTGGTGCTTGGGCCCACTGTGGCATTAACCCTATTTCCCCAGTCAAGTAAAATACATTTTCCCCAACCAACAGTCCTTGTTGGTGAACTATCTTAATAAACTTTCCCCATTTTACGCTATTTTGAATTTTATATGATGTTTCAAATGCTCCTGTGTGCAAACCTCTTCGAGGAGGTCTCGCGTTCCATTACCCTTGCCATTGCAAGGACCTTGCAGCTCTCCCTTTGTGCACCATTTGTTCGCCCAGGTTCCCTCCAACCTGGGTCGCTTATCCCCTATCAATATTTGCACCGCGTTGTTCTTACTGGTGCTTTCCTTATAATATTCACATTTTTATGTTTAAGTGGTTATGGCTCCAGCACCCTCTGCTGGGCTCTAATCACTTTGGTCCTAATGGCTAGTTTCCTGGCGTTGGCCTGGTTTACAGTGCATTGCCACGCTGGGAACAGGAGAGTTATAAACACTCTCCTTACAGCACCTAGTGCAGGCAACTTTGCGGAATAAAACTTGGGGACTGCCTTCAAAGCACTGGTGCTGCACAAATCAAGGACCATAACGAACCTCAACTGCAGTTGGGTAGCTCACACCACCCAAAACTGACATATTCCTTACTGTTTGGTATACAAGGTAGTAAAGGGTACCAACCAGTTCAGAGTTATGCCTCCCATTACTTATTGTGAGGAATAAGACCAGACTGACCCCCAAGTTAGACTTATTTGAGAAAAGAGAATTGCCATAGCTTTCTACAGCTATTTCTACTATTTCTTGACTATGGCCAAGGAGCTCATTACTTGAATTCCTTCAGAGGTGAAATAACGCTGGTTATTGGCAAGCCATAGTGTTTATATCACTCCCCATATCATGCACCAAACCCTGAATCCCTCCATGTCTGCAAGCAGACTTGTATGAGTATACACAATCAGGATCTCTGGACATGCTAGATGGCTATTGGATAACTTGCTCCTTGGTTAGTATGCTTCATACCATAGGAGAACACTTCTCCACATAACATCTGCTGTGAACACTCTGTGAAGATATGTTTTGCCATCTCCTTCCCTCCGCACACCTTACTGACTTATAGAAGGTCATCCTCCTTATGATTACTCCACTTGCGCAGAGTTGCCCCCAGTGACCAAGATATTTCTATGGAGTTGAAGGAGAAAGTTCTGAACCAGTATAAACTAACATCCCTTGAGCCTCCTTCCCCACAGGTCTATTGGGCTTTGTTGCTTGCTACAAAAGGTCCAGGTCAAGAACATTGAGAAAGCTCTCTGTTCTGTAGATTCCAAACTTGGTGGATGTGAACTTTGAGAGTTGACACCATCACCATCTTCTACCTTTAGCCAGTCCCAAAGGATAAAAAGGCTCCCCATCTGGGGTACATCCAGCCTTCTCTTCCCTGTGGGAATACCCATTGATCCTGCCTTCCATAACCTTCTGAACAGGCTTCCCCAACCTCTAATGCAGACAAAGAAAGAATTGCTTGCCTCCAGCAATAAGGCAGCTCAGTTGCTACACAATGTTCCATGCCTTCCTTATCATCATCTTAGAAGCACTGGCAATATTATTAGCTGCTTCCACCCTAAGCATCCTCCAGACATTGCTATCAAGGAGGTTCCCCCCAGTGAACTGCTCCAATAAAGTGCATGAAGGCCTTGCACAGATGAAGATTTATCTCTAGTCCCTAGGCACCTCCCCAAAGGGGAATTGCCTAGATTTTTTCAATGGACTACTCTCAACCCTCTAGTCTCCTATTGCTGCCCATCTAAGATTTAAAGTAATCCTTCCAATAGCCTGGTAGATTCCCTATACTCAGTATGGTCCCTTGATTGATGCCTCAGCAGATGCCAAAGTACTATTATTCTGATCTCTGCAAGCCTTAGCAAGATATTCCTCCACTATTGGAAACCAAATCATAGCTTTCCTGCTCTGGTGACCCATGCTATCCACTTTAACTGTAGTGCTTTGATCATACTCTCAAAGTTAATCAGACCAATACCCCTTCTTCACCTCCTGACACAAGTTTTCATAACTGATTTTTAATGCTTGCCCCTACCAGATGAGCTGGATAACTGGAATCTTTATTATTTTACAGAAGAAGCCAGTAGTGAACAAATCTGGCAATGTACCATAGTATGGAAAGAATAAAAGTGTTCATGACAATGGCTCTGCCACAATTTGATAAATTGAGCTATTGCCACTACCAAGCTGCTTTCTTAAGGTCACTTTTGATTTTGAGCTATATTCTGTACAGCGACGCCCAAATATGCTATCTTTTCTGATATACTAAACCATTTATTCAATATAAAATTATTATTAATTTATGCCAAGTTGAGCACCTGTTGGATTAAACAAATCAGTAATAAAGCTACGCCAATTTTGTCAAAAAGTTCCATGCAAAAGTTGTTAAAGGTCCCAATTAAACAAGCTTTTAACAAATAGTTTAGCAAATTTACATCCAATATAAAGTTCAAATTTAAAGTGTTGTTAAAGTGTCAGAAGTACATCTGGAATCTAAAAAGCTACATCCGACACTTCTAGACTTTACAAAAAAATAATATACCAAAAAGTAGTATAAGCGTAATATGCATTGAACATATCAAAATAAATTCTTTATGTTTAAGCTTGCCTTCTATTATTAGATGGTGCGGCTGGGTTGCTTTAATATACTTAAAATCAAATCGGGAGCCAATTTTTTACTGGCCTGTACTCATACTAAGCCATTTAAAAACTCAATATTTGGTATTATAAACCGCATTCTGCGATTAAATGTCAAAAGGCCACAGGGTAATAAAAATCGACTTTTCATTCTATAGTCACCAACTAATCATTATATTGTAAATAAATCATAAAGTGCATCATACTTTTTAAATTAAATTAAAAACATAGGGAACATTTCACATAAATCGGATACACGTCATAAAAAACTTAAAGCGTAAAGTTAATTTCACATGTATAGACAGTAAATTCTTTTGTCATGTTTTTTGTTGCCAAATAACGGCCTTTGAACAAAAAATATTTATTAAAGCCAAGGATCAGTAACAAGGAAGTTTTAGAGATTTTGGCATAAAAACTAATTGATCATCGATCCAACTATCGTTCCTTCGGAATCTGTAATAGTCCCGTTGCTAGGTGCTGAATAAGGTTCGCCAAAGGCACAACTAGCATCCTCAAGTGTTTTCTCCAAAGTTTGAAGCTTGTTCTCGAAATCTTCGACTAAAGGTACAAACGCGTACGAAAAATTAGCAGCGACAAATAGGCCAAAAAATCCATTTCAAATTTTAAAAAGGCATAAGAAACGAATCTGGAAGTAATTAAATAAAAAATACCACTAAAGTGATCTGTTAAAAATGTACGCCTATAATTCTTAAAAATACCGCCCAAAAGATATTTGTTCCAGACAAATCAAAAGCAGAAAATACTTACACTTCATACTAAGAGAAGCAATTGTTTCTTCCCCCTTAGCTTTCTAAAGATTTGGATAAAAATGATAAAGCAAACATATCTTTACCATATTTTTAATGGCATCCTCAAGCTAAAAAGACGATTTAATAAACCATATTTGGAGAAGAGGACTAAGTATACCAAAAAGCTTATATTAAGTATCTAAAGAAAAAAGGAGCTGTAATCAAAAATAATTTTTTAAAGATAAAAGGAAAGGGAAAACAAGTGAAAAGTAACTGAAGCGATAGTAAAAAAATAAGATGCCTTGATAGCAGTCTTACAAAAAGCGCTTGTTAGCTTACAAATAAAGAAAAATCTGTAGGGGAACGAAACTTAATTTCGCTTCTACTTGAGCTTTCAGGTTGAGATTTCGCTAAACCAGATGTTTCCAATTTGGCAGGATCAAATGAATTTGAAGACATTAAGCAAAACCACTAGGATAAAGGTAGGTTGTTCACCACTGGAGGTTACTCATCTTAAATTTTAGCGTGCGATATGGTATAGTAATGTAATTATTGTATGAAGCTACCAAACTAGCTTTGACTGCTATTATGAAGATTGTTGCAATGCCTCAATGAGTGATTGTGAGATGACTAAAAATCAAGTGAGCACATAAAATTGATTTCAAATGAGTCGGCTTAGTTTAGCCTAACATCCAAATTCCTTGCAAATTAAAGTTACTATTCAGTCTAAATTCATTGATGCAAGTTATTTAAAATGCTATTTTGGCTCTCTGTTTATCAGTATAGTATCATTTTTCTGACAACTTTACGTTGTATTATAATAGTTACCAAATTAGGTGGATTAAAGAACAAACACCAAAAATAAAAACTGGTTATTGGATAAATTCGATGCGTACACAGGTAGAAGATTACAAGTATAAGGCAAGACAATGGGGATCTATTACTACTATTCAATTTCTTTTCTAGTATTAAGTACTAGTGGCCAGATTCCTAAGCTTCACTAAGGTCTTTATAATTTATCAGATAATTTTAATTGATTGTTTTAAATTTTATATTATAGATAACCATCAACTACTCAGCCAAAAGCATTGAAACTACAAAATCAACCATATAACTATATTCACAAAAAATAATTTTAAAAGTAAATATTTAGTGGTAGCAGAAACTACTCTAATAGGTAACCACATTATCTTCCTTTATTTTTATTTAACCAAGGTAAGCTGACCAGGGGACGGATATTACCAAATATATATAAAACTAAGGAGATAACTGACAAACATAAAATTGGGCACCCCAGGGTACTCAAGTTACCCCTGTTGCCAGTGGGACTGCCAGGTATGGGAGGTTGGTGCACTATTCTGAGGGATTTCCCCTGCTATAGAACAGGTGTGAAGGAAAAGGTCTGTGTGGAGGAACCAGAGTGGGAACCATGATTCTATGAGCACTTTTTGCCTTGGTCTCATATATCCATAGAGCCAGGCTTGGAAGTGCTCCAGTAAGTGGACATGGAATCTGTTATTAACCCCATGAATGGTTGGGACTGTGCCCTTGAATGCATCTAATACATTTTGTGTGGATTATCCATATTGCAATGGGTATTATTAGGGAATGGAGGGTAGATGGGATTGGTGACTCAATCTGGAGCGCAAAGATGCTCTTTGATATTGAGAATTCTTGTTTGTTTTGGATCTTAAGCAGGTGTGCGACTTCCTGCCATATAGCTTTGGTTTAGGGGCATGTTTCTAGGTGGTGATATAGGGATCCCTCCCTCCATATACTGCACATGTTTTGTAGAGGGGTTGGAATGGTCCGCTGTCCTATAGGTCCTTCTCAGACAGCACCAGGTGTTTGCTCTTATCCTTGGCTGTAGGAGTGGGTGGTGAGTCATTTTCCATATTGCCTTCTATGTGGTTAAATCATAGGGAATGTCCAACATATCTAGGTATTCTATCCTAGCTATGCTTGGGGTTGTTGCGAGCATATCCCTCTGGGGGCAGTTTTCTGGGTTTCTTAATTTGAATTAGGGGCTGGAACGTCCCCTTCCCTGTATAGTACCCATGTTCTCTATGGTCCATCCCATATGGTGGATAGTTTGGAAGATATGTTTGAAATGAGGGGAGGTTCCATGTGGACCCATTGCAGTAGGGTGCTTGGCAAGATATGAAAGTAGTCTGGGTGGACTATATGGGTTAGTTAGTTTGAGCGCCTGTGCAAAGTTAGTCCTTGCTGCTCTGGACCAATATTGTTGCAGGAGGTCTGGAGCAAGGATTTCCTTTATCCAGGTACCTAGGATATGATTGGCGTGGCTCTCAAAATCTATTAGTCCCATGCCTCCGCTTGAGCATGGGCCAAATAGTGTTTCCATCCGTATAGAAGGGTGAGAGCCAGGCCACAGCCAGCCCTGGATAAGCACACAGATTGAGGTTATAAAGGTAGGTGAGAAGGCTATCATGTGGGCCTAGTACCACAGTATTGGGAGGATGAGCAAGTTAGCAACTGTAACTCATCCTGTTAGTCCTGGGGTTCTTCCCTTGAGGGAGGCTATGCATTTGGATATCCGTTGTAACAGGTTACTTTCCATTGTTTCATTAGCATATCCCCCTGATTCTAGCCAGATTCCAAGGTGTTGGACAGGAGTAGTGGTGAGAGGTGTTGCAAAGGGTAAAATAATTGGGTTTTTTCTTTGTGTGTTGGTATGAGGTTCTGATGTTGTGGCCCAATTGTTTGTGTATTTGCCTAAGAGGATGATTTCTGTCTTCCTTTTGTTGAGCGATGCATTGCTCACCTTGGAGTATTCCTCTAGAGTGCATTCCAGCTGTCGGGCATCTTCATTGTTTGCTATACCTGCTACGCAGTCGTCTGCAAAGGCCAGTATCTTGACTGTTGGTTGTCCTTGTGCAGTTATCTCCATGAGACGTGAGTCAGTTACTCAAAGGAGTGGTCAAAGCTGAAATTGTATAGCAGTGGGCTGAGGGGATCCCTTGTTTGAGCCCTCTGTGTGGTTTAATCTTGTTTGTTAGGAATCCAGGGCCGCATACAGCTATGGTTGCAGATTCTGTTAGGAGCATCGCCCATTTTATGAATCTTGGTGGGAGATTAAAGGCATGTAGATATTCTTTTAGGTATGTCCAGCTAACACGGTCATACGCCTTTTCCTGATTCAAGAAGATCAGGGCACCAGTTGCTTTGGATTAGCAAATGTTTGCAACAGGGTGTATGTTGTTCCAGATTGAACGCTCTGGTATAAACCCAAACTGGTTGGGTGATAGGACGTCAGATGCAATTGCGCCTAATCTAGCTGTTATAATTTTTGTTAGAATTTTTGTGTCAGTGTTGGAGAGTGCAATTGGGCGCCAGTTGGCCAGGTCCAACTTGTCACCCTTTTTATATAAGGTTATAACGTAGGATTCATGGCCTCCTGGTAATAGGCGTGTTTCTATTAAGCTCTGGTTCATAGACGCCAATAGGAGGGGGGCAATTTGTTGAGAATATTTTTTGTAAAATTCATAGGGTATCCCATCAGGCCCTGGGCATTTCCTAGGTGCACCGCGAATTGTCTCCCAAAGCTCCTCCCGTGTAATAAGGGATAGTATATTATAATTTGGTGGTGTACTTTGTATCTCAGCAGTTTGTATAAATTCTTTAATTTTTTGTGAATCTGTTGGTATTTCACAATATAATTTGGTGTAGTAGCGGTGTACTTCCGCCTTGACCTCCTCAGGGTCAGTTGCCACGGTGCCATTGGTCTTGTGGACCTGTGTGCACGTGGGCTGGTTTCCGCGGGAGTGGAATTGGTGGAAAAAGTATGTTGAACAGGTTTCGCCTTCCTTTATGAACTTACCTTTGTTCGATACTTTGATTCTGTGTTGGTGTTTGAAGATGAGGTTGTTAAGTTGGGCAGAAATTTCTGCCCATTTGCATCCCCAGTTAGGGCTATAGCCAGATCTCAGAGTATTTATTTCCAGGTGGTATAGTTCTGCCAAGGTACACTTGATTGTGGCTGTGTCCGTGGTGTACTTGCGGGATGCAATATGTCAGGTTTTGTTGATTAAATCCTTTTTGAATTTTTTTCCATGTTCTGATGGGATCTGAAGTGAATGGGTTTGTGAATTCTGGGTTTGTAGCCTTGTTTTCAACCCAGTTGGATATCTCAGGCAATTTTATATTTTCTGGGTGAAGCTTTCTCCAAGGTGACACCTGTGTGTGGGATTGGGTTGGTGTTAACTGCACTGTAACTAATTGGTGGTCAGAAAAATTGATCTTTTTTGTTATAAATTTGGAGATTCTTGAGCAGTGGGATTGCGGGATGAGGATGTGGTCAATGCGACTCATTGATATGAGCACTCCCTTGCGTATGTTGGGCTGCATCATGTGGGGAAGGAGTGGTGAATTGGGGGGAAGAGCATCCTGTAGGCCAAGAGATGCCTTCATTGTGCGGAATTCAATGTGTCCAGGTGGGTATCCCCTGGGATTAGGCCATCAATCCGTATTGGGGTTATCCCAGCAGTTGAAATCGCCTAACATAATGGTATCTGGTGGGAGGGTGAGAGTAGGAATGTTTTCAAAAAATTGTTTTCTCTCAGTTGCAGTGCACGGTGTAGACACATGCTATCAAAATTATTTCCTCTTGGCACATAATTGTTGCTACCAAGACTTGACCATGCAAGTGTGATGACGAATTTGTAATTTTAAATTTTTTGTTGTTTTGGACGATCACCCCACAGTGAGACGTCCATACTGATTGTGATGGTGCAACCCTGGTTGACCAGGATTCTTCTTCCCCTTGTAGACAGTGAGTTTCTTGGATGGCCAAGATGTCTACAAGGGGTTTTCGCAGGAATGCCAGCTTTTTGGCTTGGGACGTATGAACCCTGGCTCCTGCAATGTTTAGCATCCCTATTGACACTGAGGTGCCCGCGGCGCCTCAGGAGCAGTTAGGAGGGCCCTCTGGCCCTATCCCACCATGGCTCATTTTGGCCATGCTCCGCATCTGTACTCCAATTCTTTCACTGCCATTGTTGGTTCCTTTGATCTGACCCAATGATTCAATGGAATTTCAGTTTTTTGCATTTGCGTCAACTTTTCCTGCACAGGTCTCATGTTGATTTGATTTGATGCGGATTGTTGATTGGATTTTGTACTTTTGAGGTTCAACTTTGGTGAATTGTGCACCACATTTTTGCCCAAATTGCAGTTGCATTGTTCCTCAATATGTGCATGACTGATGTCGCTTTGTGACTCATTCAGGTTACTGTGAAAATTTTCAGCCTGGGCATATTGTTCTAATTGGTTGGTTCAGTGAATATCCAAAATATCCTCCCAAATTTGTCCAGAGTTAATGGCAGACTCCGCATGTGCCGCCGCTTTGGCCGCTGCTCACTTGCAGGCTTTTTGTGCTGCTTTTCATTGTTTGCTTGTAACTGGGTCCACGATGGAGTATAGTCCATCTTCACCCCAGCGGAATGGGTGGTGACCATCAGTCATTTTGGCGAAGTTTTTTGTTATCTTTGTCCATTGCTTCCTCACAATAGTCATTTTTCATTAAGCCCTCTTTCACAGGGCATGCATGTTCCTTGTGGCCTAGTGAGCCACAGTGGTTGCAAATGGGTGGTGCGCGCTCTGGTGTAACTCAGAACGCGGCTGACTGGCCCCCATCTTCAAAGTGAAATTCTGCTGTGTGGGGAATTCTGGATAAATCCTCTTCCACTTCTGGGAAGGGATTGATTACAGCGATAGCTTTGCCCATGCACAAGTTGGGCATCAGGCGAAATCGCTGTAATTTGAGTTTCTGAATTTCTCCGTAGGCCATGAGACCTTTGCAGAGCTCCTCCTCAATTACCTTATGAGGAAGGTTAATGGGGAGTGAGTCAAAAGAGATGAACAAAGTTTTCACTTTGTTCCATCTGGTGCATGCGGTGAGCACAATTTTTTTGCCCTCGGGGAGGGAAATTTCCACACAGATTTTTTCTGTGGCATTGGCTTCATCAGCTGTTTTGAAACCAATATTGATTCAGCTGCAGCCCATGTTGTTGGTGGCTACGTACACCGCGTGAGGGAAAAGTGAGGGCTGTGCCTCATATGTTTTCTCCCACAGGGTCAGTGACTCATCCCCAAGGAAGAGTCTGATCCCATGTTCCACCTTTGATAAGGGTTGGTTGAGCTGAATATACATATATTGCGCGTGCTTTACAGTGAATGCCATAAACCAGATGGTGCCTGAGTTTGCGATTCCTTTGCAGATTGGGTTCCTGGTCCCCCTCTAGGGCGTTTCTTGCCCTTAGTTGCACCATTAAGTGCACCGCTCACCGCAACGCTTGCCCATGTTGTATTATTTTTATGGTAGAGTCACCCATCTTTCTTGTGTGTGATTATCTAAATTTGCTGTTCAAACTAAATTGTAGTAACTAAAGTGATTGTTATGAGAAAGAAAGTCTTTATCTTCCTTTATTTTAATATCCATATTTTGCTTATTCTTTATAAAATAAAATTAAGAGGGGATGGGAGGAAACAATATTTTATCCTATATAGTATAAGTTTCAAACCTTTTACAAACCAAACCTGTATCAGAGTGTTTACAGGTTTCCCTCTGCTAGGCAAACACCCTATTTTAATTTATATTTTTATCTCCATATTTTTATTTATTTTTCTGATATGAAATAAAAGAGGGAAAGGGAGGAAATAAGTTGTTTTAGCTAGTATAAGTTTTAACTTGTTATGAACTAAGCCTGCAGCAGATTGGTAGCAGGATATACCCTGTTAAGCTAACCATCCTTGTATAGCAAAACTATAGGATTTTACATAATTTTTTCTATTTTTCAGATAATTTTTTCTGTTTTAATATTTTATTATTTTGAAGTTTTTCACTCAGAAATGCTAAATTCAAACCAGGAAAATTTAAATTCTGAACAAGAAAAAAACTTTATGATAGATAACAATAGACACCGATTGTTGATCACTAAGTTGTTTAACAATGGTATGCCTATAAAGGAAGCCAATATATTACTGTAGAGGATTCCCAGTAATATAGCAAGCAGAAAAACTGTGAAAAAAGGAAAAAAAAATTGTGTGAAAACTGGAAAAAATATGTAACATCCTATATTAACCCATTGAATTAAAAAATAACACCAAAAGTGCTAGCTAAAACATTATCAATAATAATCCTTACCACCTGGCTATAGGGTAGATACTTCACCTAGCTTACTATATAGTTTTTTAGGTGTCTATAAACCAATAACTGCCATATTAAATCTTAAAATCCTATATTATGTGATTTAGAATATAAAAAATTTGCTTTTATTTATTTAAAGTTATTTATATATGTGTAAGTCCCAGAGAACGTCCACTGTGTGTTGATTGGGCCCTCTTCCCATTTCTGAGTAAAAGGTTCCAAAAAGGGTAGCTGTACCCCTCATTACCCAGGGTGACCTCGCCCACATGGTAGACAAGAACTGGGTAACAAATCTCCCTCTTCAGATCCCTCCTCTGGTGCCCACACTCACCTCAGCCAAACTTGTATGTCTGATAAGGGAAATCTGCACTGAGAATGCCAAACTGAAGTCAATTGGTCTAAAAGCAAGTGGAAACAAGTCCGATGATCAGAATCCACATAGTCAAAAAGGGACAAAGATTGATTCATTGGCTGGAATCGCTGATGGCTTCTATTTGGCCAACACCACAATAATCCAAATTAACCCCCTCACAAAATTGTTGGGGATGATCCCCAATGTGCAGGTAGTAGCATCAGACACCATCAACAATAGTGTGAAGCTCCCTTCTAGAAAATCAGGAGTTGTGGCCAATGAAACACTTTTGACCAAATAAACAGCCCAGTGGCCAGGCACAGGTGGGTTGGGCATCCTGAACCAGTTCCCAACCAATTGGGACCATCACTACATGGGGTGGCCCTGGGGGATTCTCGCTGCTTGTTGGGCCAGATGCCGTCATGCCAACTGTTGGAAATGCAGTCAAGCCTCAGTTTGGGTATTTGAGGTCAAACTGACAGCAACTCAGCCTGTTGCTGAATTCTTCAAAGTTTGTTCCCATTGAGCTTATCTGCCCCTACTCCAAAGTAATTTGCCAGTTAGGTCAAAATTGAAGGTCCCAATCCCTGCTTATTTCTGCATCAATTGACCACTATTTAATCAGTTGCATTGCACTGAGAAAATTGTTAGTTAATTTCCTTCACTTTCCTTTACAATAAAATTTGCTTCTAAAATCTATCAATTTTTGATTTTATTGATATCCCTCTGGCTGCATTCCTGATGGCTTATCTTTAGTAGCCTGTTGGTCCCTATACCAGATGGGCTTTACCAGTACTGATGGTCACTATGGCCCCTACCATTGTCAACTGGATTCAGCAAGCTAGATACTTCTGGAAATTCAACCCATTATTTCAAATATCTGCCAACAATAAACTAGGATCTTGTGGCCTTACATCCACCATTTCCAAGCAAGGATCCACCTCCTTGTCTCCTAAGTTGAATTGAACCCACCCGCCGGTGAACTTGTAGAAAATATACCTGTGGTACCACCCCTGCAGCAAGACCACCAGTGTCTGGGGTTGTTTCTATTTGGTTTGTTCTTGGGTTGCTGTTCACTATTGCCCTACACCAATGGCTTATTGTTTCCCAATGCCCAGCTCCATACAATATCATATATGTGGCAATGCCTCTGGCATTTTGGCTTGCTTTTTGGGTGCTTACATATCTTGACTGGCAGGCTGGTCTAAACTTCTTCTGCCATTTTCATGACAATATGATTAAAAACTAAATTTCAAAAACTCTACCTACTTGAAAACTTAACATTCAAGAGGCATATACATAATAGATTTTGTATAGCAGGTTCTTAGTTTAGAAGAAATAATATTTTAATTATATTTTCAAATAAAATTGTTTATAATAGATGTTTATTATTCATAAACCAGATGTTAAAATATAAAAGTAAATAATTTTCTAAATAGTTTCTTAGTAGGTATCAATGAACTAAAAAGTTCATCCATTCCAAATTTTAAACCCAAGCTTATGTGGTTTAGGTTATATGATGAAAATTAGCTTATAAAGATTCAACTTTATATTTATTGTGTCATTGTAGTTAAAACTGAGTACAAAAACCCTTACCTATTACATATCCTAAAATCAAGCTGCAGATATCTAACACTTTCATGAAAGTAGGTTAGTTTATTTTAAAATAATTTTGTGTATACATTTTAAATTTAGTTATTTTATAATAAAAAATTTATTAAATTAAATCTTAACCACTTTTTCACATATTAAAAACTTTAGAAATCTTATAGTTTCTTAGATGAACTAAAAATTTAGAGAAGAACAATCATAGAAAATTGAAAAATTCTTAGCTTTTGTGGTTTAAGAGGAACCTTAATTAATAGTGTCTTACATATAGACATATTATAGATATGTTTTTGCAATTTTTGTTGCTCTAATTGAAATAAAAACCCCCTTACATACTTAATATTCCAACACCCAAGCTGCATATACATACTAAATTTCATAAATATATGTCAGTTGTTTTCTAAAATACTTTTTTAAAAAATTTCTTAAACTTGAATCCTTTTATAGTAATCAATCTATTCAGGAAAAAGTTTATAACTACTTTTTCATATATTAAAGACTTAAATATCCTAAAAATAATGGTTTATTATGAGGAACTACAAATTTTTGTAAGGACCTTAATGCCAAATTTCAAATTCTTATATTTTATATTTTAGGAGAAATCTTGATTAAAGGTGTCTTATATATACTATAAATTTTTACTATATATCTGATATAACATAGAAAAGTACATGTGTGTATGTGTGTATGAATGATCTCAAAGATCTGATTGGTTTAACTTAATTTGGCCATTTTTTGAAAATTGTTGATCAAACTGAATAATCACTCAAATTACTCAGCATTTGTTGGGATTTTTGCCCATATTTCCAGCCTGCTAGATTACCTGGTGTCACTTGGGTAAAAATCCCTAAGGTGAAGTGAATCAGAAATCGGTTGGCCCAAGTTTTGGAGGAACTATGTTTGGGGGATTTTGGGATATTCACCTGGTTGTATCCATCAAGGATCAATCCAGATGAATACCTAATATCTCATCGGGTGGAGTGGCCAATGAAATAGGGGCATCTGATAGTGATTAACTATCAGGTGTACTGATTGGGATTGGTCAGGTTTCATCACCAACTGATCAGGAATGAATAGTGAGTTGCAAGGCGAGTGATGCCACCTGCAACTAGTGAGTCAATTGGTTGGTGAAGTGACCTGCCATAATGGGTAATAAGTCCCATTACCTAAGCAGGTTGCTAGCCAATTATGGTTGGTTCTCTTGGATCGAGAGGAAAACGTTAGAGATGTGTCTTTCAACTCTTTCCATTTGAGGTCTTGAGGATGTACAATGACAGAATCCTAGCCAGGATGAGGAAGACCATCACTGCCAAGATGAGGAAGGGTGATTCAATGGCAACGGTCACTGTTTCATCAAAAGGTGTCAACTGAGGGTTAGACAGCTGAATCCCCTATATAATTCCCTAGGATTTACTATAATAAAAACAGTATTATTAGTAACATATTAGTATTAACAGTATTATTATATCTACTGTAATATTGTCAATTTGGTGTATAGTTAGACTATCAGCTTCCATTGTGACGTTCCATCTCAAGGATATTATTGAAGAAGGCAATATTTGGAAGACTCTCAGAGAGAAGAGTAGAGATCTGAGAGGGGATCTAGAGACAAAGGGAGCCACAATCAGGGATAGCTGCTGACTGTGTGTTGGGCTGAGAGAGACTATCACTGGGGGTATCTTAATTAAGATCAGGTGGACAGAAATATGGGAATGAATCCATACAAGTATGACTTACAGAGTATCTAATTGGAAGTACTGGCCAAAGCGTTGGGCCTAATAATAGTTCAAACTCAACTACAGATAATAGTCTCCATACTATTATCATTTAATACATTCTATACAACGCGAAGTGCACGAGGAAATTGAACCTGTGCAGTAAAAAGGTTACTGGGTTGACGACCAATAATCAATCTTTAAGTAAATTTTTACAAGTTGGTGCTTACTACAGGGGTAGTTGAGTAAAGAATCTATTAATAATGTCATATAAAGAAGAGATGCACAAGCTGTGGACTGAGATCGCCACTGTGAATCAGAATGTCTTAAACTCAGCGGACCATTGGGAGTTCACGGCCTTGGAAGAATAAGTCACCAACCCCCTCAGGTTGGGCATCTTGAAGAATAAGTCACCAAGGTGGAGGAAGGAGTAGAAAATGTAGCTAACTTCAGGAATGAGTTACTTAGCAAAGTAAACTTGTTGAAGAAGAAAGAAGGAGACCTCATTTGAGAGGTCCTATTCCTGAAAACGGAGTGAGTTGCAGATCACGTTCATTTAAGAAAGTTTGGTGCAGATATTGATAAATTGATAAAAGAAGTGGAGGACTTGAAAGCCCAAAGATGTGCATGTGAGCCCAATATGGCCAGTGATGCTGAAGAGAGAAGTCCTCGCATGATATTTGGGAAGATGAATACCCCAAGAAATATGCCACCCGCCTTTAATGCCATTTCAGAGATGACGCCCAAAGTCACTCCACAAGTTATCTGAGTAGCTGAACTGAGAGAATCAGCCCAAAATGACTTGGAGGAATTTTGAGCAACACTGAAATTGCCAACATTCCATCAGGATAACGCCCCAGCATTTTTCTGACTGTTTCGACATGACTATTAATGGATACAGGGATTGTCAAAAGGTGTTTCTGGTCATGAACTGCCTGGACACTGACTGCCAGAACCTAGTGTTACCCCACTTGGAGGGGGACAGCTGGTCATATGCCAAGGCAAAGGTGGCCATAATGAAGGAGTTTGGGAGTCCAACCCACATGTTGAAACGCAAGCAAGAATTTATGGGAATTCAATTCCATAAAGACAAGTCTCTTGCTAGCTTTGCGGATCAATTTTACCAGGAGTCGCAGATACTGGCCGGAGCAAAAGTGTTAGATGACTTTGATGCTAGAATTGCTTTGCAAGCAGCCCTTCAGCCCTATCACAATTTGTATCAAATGATGTCTTCTGTATTGCAATGGAGATAACTACCTTGCAAATGGTAAATAACCTAAAGATTTTGGGAGTGACGTTTGATGCCCCAAATAGAAGCTTCAAGTCTAATCCAGTCCAAAATCTGAATTCCCATGAAGGGAAGTGAAGGAGCAAAAGAGGCTACCAACTGAACTGTGCCTGGAAATAAGCCCAAAGGATTCAGATGGTTAAGCAAAAAAGAGAAGGTCTGCTTTCAGTGTGGCGGGAAAGGACATTTCGCTACACACTGCAAAAGGCTGAAGGATCAGATTAACGTGGTCCAGGCCAAGGAGACAGCAGTAGCCAAGGATCTGGTAAAAGGGACCGCTGCCTAGACAAGGAACAGTCTAGAGTGGCGGAGAAACCTGTTCCTCCCAATATCATGAATGAAGAAATAGATATTAGTGATCTGTTTGTAGACAACAAGCAGGATCAGCTATACCAAGTGGTCAACATGGATGTGAATGCCATGACCAGGGCTGGGGCGAAGAATATTGACCCTGAGATAATTCAGGAAGTTGCCCAGCCGTACGCCTGACAACTGGAAGAGAAGATTCAGACCACCAAGAATCCTGATGAGTTATCAGATGTTCATTTAGATGAGGCCAATCTGTTGATCCCCCTCAGCGTAATAAAGAAATTGTTTCCTGAATTATTGGCGCAGATTATTCATACCCTAGATTTGGCTAATAACGCTGCCATTCACTCAGTAAATACTATATTACAATACTCCAAGTGTATGTATATAGATATTCAAATGAATCAAGTGAGGGTGAGGGCAATTGTAGACAGCGGAGCGCCCATCAATATTGTGTTGACCAAGCTGGTGAAGAGGATGAAGATCTCCCCAGACTTAGAACACAAGAGAGAATATGGAACAGCTGGGCTGAACAACACCATTTCCTATTGAGCATATAGTGTACTGCCACTATGATTCAGGTCGTTGGTGGTATCTGCGCCAGCAATAGTTTTAGTGAACCAAAACTACAATATCCTGATTGAAATGGAGTTTCTATGGAAGTATGGAGTTAAATGTAATTTTGAGGATAATACGTTGACCATCCTGGGTCAGACATTACCATTGGTATACCAGAAGGATGGCAAAGTTCCATTGAATCGGAGAAATAACTTCATTAATCTGATATACAATTATGGCATTGTACCAATTTGATACCAATTAGTTGGTAGGAAGTGACGATAGATGATGGCGGAAATCCTAGAAAACTGAGGAATTTCATTAAGGATCAAGAAGGAAAGGACCATACCAGCCGGATCGCAGATAATAGTCAAAACTGGGTCAACTTTGGAGATTCTAAAGCTGTTGTATGGAGAAGTTGGAAGCCCATGAAAGAGTCTAGAATAGAGCCATGGGTAGCTCCTGGGATAATAATGCCAGGCCATGGAGAAATACAATTTCTACTGGCAAATTTGAGCAAAAAACTGATGAAGATCAAGAGGAATCATTCATCGCTTTTATTCATTTGATCCTGATGGCAGAATTGAGATGATTCCAAGATTTTGAGTCACTCAATGAAATGGGATTACTGGCTGGGGTGGCCAAAAGCATCAACCTATTGGTTGATTGGGAGCAGCTTGCAGATCTGCTGGAAGGGCAGAAGGAAGAGGCTCTCAAATTATTTGAGAAATATTGGGAAATGTTTTCTCAGGATGACCACAATTTGGGATGCGCTTGAGACATAATTTACAAGGTCAACACCAGATAAAATATACCTATAAGAATGAGACCAATCTGAAGATCAAAAGCTGCTGGAGCAGTAGTGGAGGATGAGATCAGCAAACTAGTGAAGCATGGGCTTCTAGTTTTATCGTCAAGTCCTAGGCAAGTCTGATTCTGATCATGAAGAAGAAGGATGGATCAAACTGGGTGGTGATTGACTACCGGAGGCTGAACGAAATTATGAAGAAGGATTTGTATCCCCTACCAAGGATTGACAATGTGCTGGATTGATTAGGAGAACAAAAATATTTCTTCGTGATGGATCTGATCTCAGGATACTGGCAGATTGACTTGCCAGAAGAAGACCAAGAAAAATGTGCAATTATTACCACGCAGGGGTTATACCAGCTGATGAGGATGCCCCATGTTCTTTGCAATGTGCCCGCGACGTTCCAGAGGGCCATGGATGCAATATTAAGCGACCTGAAGTTGTCATGTGTCCTGGTATATCTGGACAAATAAATGTGTTCAGTAGAACGTTTAAAGATCACCTGCACCACTTGAGAGAAGTTTTTAAAAGACTGTCCGCGACTAACTTGAAGATCAAGCTAAGGAAGTGCCACTTTTTCAAGGAAGAGTTTTAAATTGAGTCCGCGCTAAGTATCTAAAGCATTGGATTATGGAAAAAAATAAAAGAGTTCCCAAAGGACCAATGAACCATTAAGTTGGTCATGTCCTGATGATTAGGTCAAGTCTGAAAAAGGACCTATGAACCAATCTAGATGGTTAACTCCAAAAAAGGACCTCTGAACCATGAAAAACTGGTAGGTTTAAGTACCTAGGTCCCAGTTTGGGGGAAAAAATGGACCTCTGAACCAAAACAAGGTCAAGTCCCATAGAAAAAAAGAAACATAAAGATAAAAATTAATAAAAAATATTGGGAAAAAAGAGAGATTTTAAAATGCATAGATAAAAAAGCTGATACATTTTTATTATTTTTATTTTTATTGATTATCCTCAGTATGGGGATGATTCTGCCTATGTCGCCTCTTGGGGGAGGGAGGATAGATTGTAGTAGGAAGAAACAGCCCGTCAAAATCAATATGTGATCAGATGCTTGTGAGGGCGAGACCTACACGAAACCACATTTGTTGAGTGGATGCTGAGCCCTGAGAAAACATGACTAGGGAAAGGGATATTGATTGTCAGAAGATACCAATAATGAAACCCTGGAGTGGGGAGGAAAGCAGTAATAAAGAAAGAGGCAATCGGAAAATAACCCTGAGTAATCTTGATATGGCACTGGAGCTGGAAGATTTGTCTTAAGCGCCTGCCAACAGGATTCATCAAGGACACCAGACATGTGGCCTGGCAACAAAGAAGGAATACTTGATGGTGTAACAATCATCAATAATTACATGAATCTCATAAGGTGGGAATTATGAGATTTGTGTGTGTCAATAGTTGTAATTCTGTTATTCTGATTAGGATTTTCCTAATTGGGTTGATAATGAAATAATTAATTAAATTTAAAAAGTTAAGCGTTTGTCCATCCTGAGGATTCCTCCATTTGCTGCTGAGTTGCCAGGGCCAATTCTATAGCTTTTGCACCCCTAATGACTGACAATTCTTTTAGCCTTTTTTGAAATTATTTCAATCTGAGGTCAGCCCCAATGGACCTCATTATTAAAATTCTATTCTGAATTTGAGTCTACCCAAATAAAGGCCGCTATTCACTTGATCCATTTTTATTTAATTTTATTAATTTAAAATAAGGATTGGGGGTGCAGATGGTGGTGTGATGAGGAGGAGAGGAAGGGGGTGGATGCACCGGGATCCTCTTGAGAGTGGCCTTTCCCTGGTAAGAGGGGAAGGAGTCATAGTGGCCCAAGGTGACAGAGGCTGGTTGACTGCACCTCAGCTGGGTAACCCCAAGGCGACAGAGGCTGTAGGGATGCACCTCAGCCTGGGGGCCCAAGGTGACAGAGGCTGGTGCACCGCACCTCAGCCTGGTATGCCTGGCAAGGCTGTCCATTTGGACAGGACCATTCAGAGTCAGTATGGCCATATATGGGGGTGGATGTTAGGGCTGGTGGTGGGCTGGGCCTTGGGAGCCCAGTTCGTTACAGATGGGGGTTGCCAAATCATGCCCCCTATTAACACCATCAGTGTAAGGTACCGATGGGAAGCTCCAGAGAAGAGGTAGTTGTGCAGAGAGTGGATTGCATCCTGCAAATTATGACTATAGGCTTCACTGAAGCTAAAGCTTAATGACCAGTGGAAGCCAGGCAAGGCTGGAAGCTTTGTAGACCAACTTCAAAGAACTTGGCCAGCAAAGCGAAGAGCATAAGCAGCAGTATCCCAATCTAGAAGGTTGTCGAGATCAGAGGGATTCAGCGCTAATGTCAAAGCCTCAGTGACTTGGGCACAGAGTTCAGCGTAGGGGAGCTCAAAGTCTATGCTGTTACCAATTGAGAGCTCAGAAACCAGAACAGCGGGTTTGTAAAATTGACTGAGTTGGAAGAGAAACTCAGTGAGCAAGTCTGACCTGGCCAAAAATGAACAATCCAGAGCAACTGACATAATCTCCAGAGCATCAATGATGATGTTTGGAGAATTAGCAAAAGGAGCTGAATTCAGGAGGAATTTGAAGTCCAACTCTGGAATTGACTGCAAGGGAAGAGTTGGCTGAGAGTTGTTTGAAATGATGGCCAGCCTGGTTTTGGGGGGATTAGTTACCATTTCTGGTAATTCGATGGAAGGACTAGCCACTTGCACCAGACTAGGCGTATGAGTCCTGGAAGGACCATAGAAGAGGTTCCATTGAGCATACTGACTCATCTGCTAGAAGAGATGGAGGTCTGGATCAGATAGACTGTTGAGGAGCTGCTGGTAGCGTGATTCAGAATTTGACATATGAGCTGGGTGAGAGGGGGATGTCAAACTTATATAGAAGTTGACATTATGCACTCTATAATCCACTAAGCTCCAATTTCGGGGAAATTAATATCAAAGAAATGAGATAAGCTTTCCAAGGGAAGTATTAGGAATGACTTACAGCCAAGAGGTTATGAGCGAAATAACAAGGGTGAATAGAAATAAGTATTCTTAATTAAGCCACAAAACAAACATTGATGGCAAGAGTCTCCTGTCTAGAACAAGGAGAAAAAATTAGGAATTCAAGGATGCCAGACCAAGAATCCTGAATATGACAGAGGGTCATATACCCTGATGGGGGGAAAACTGGATCCTGGGAATAATATCATCATGAGTAAATCGATCATCCTGGCATGACAAGAGGTCATGGGGACCGCGCTCTGAGTAGGCAGTAGCGAGGAGGAAGAGGAGGAATGTCATATGCTGAAAGTCGTCCTGAGCAGCGTTAAGTTTTGATGAGTGTACTCTGCTTGAACCAATAAAGTATTCAACCAGGTGTCTGAAGTGGATTCTCATGCCCAGGTCCTTTTCTCACTGGAAATCTAGGCAAGAGGGGAGATGTGTTAGGATTTTTGTCCATATTCCCAGCCTGCTAGATTACCTGTTATCAATAGGGAAAAATTCCCTAAGGCAAAGTGAATCGGAAATTGGTTGGCCTGAGTTTTAAGGAATAACATTCATGGGATTTTGGGATATTTACCTGGTTGTATCCATTGGGGATCAATCCAGATGAATACCTAATATCTCATTGGGCGGAGTGGCTGATGAAATAGGGGCATCTGATAGTGATTAACTTACAGGTGGACTGATTGGGATCAGTCAGGTTTCATCATCAACTGATCAGGAATGAATACTGAGTTGCAAGGTGAGTGATGCCACCTGCAACTAGCGAGTCAATAGGTTGATGAAGTGACCTGCCATAATGGGTAATAAGTCCCATTACCTAAGCAGGTCACTAGCCAACTATGGTTGGTTTGCTTGGATCAAGAGGAAAATGTTAGGGGCACGTTTTTCAACTCTTTCCGTTTGAGGTTTTGAGGATGTCCAATGATGGAATCCTAGCTAGGATGAGGAAGACCATCACTGCCAAGATGAGGAAGGGTGATTCAATGGCAAAGGCTGCCATTTCACCAAAGAGGTGTCAACTTAGTATTAGACAGCTGAATCCCCCTACCATATAATTCCCTAGGATTACTATAATAAAAAACAGTATTATTAGTAACGTATTAGTATTAACAGTATTATTATATCTACTGTAATATTGTCAATTTGGTGTATAGTTAGACTATCAGCTTCCATTGTAACATTCCATCTCAAGGATATTATTGCAGAAGGCAATAATTGGAAGGCTCTCAGAGAGAATAGTAGAGATCTGAGAGGGGATCTAGAGACAAAGGGAACCACAATCAGGGATAGCTGCTGACTGTGTGTTGGGCTGAGAGAGACTGTCACTGGGGGTATCTTAATGAAGATCAGGTGGACAGAAATATAGGGAATGAATCCCTACAAGTATGACTTACAGAGTATTTAATTGGAAGTACTGGCTGAAGCTTTGGGCCTAATAATAGTTCAAACTCAACTACTGATAATAGTCTCAATTTTATTATCAATTAATATATTATACAACGTGAAGTGCATGAGGAAATTGAACCTGCGCAGTAAAAAGGTTACTGGGTTGATGACTGATAATCAATCCTTAAGTAAATTTTTACAGCATTTAAATTGACTGTCTTTTTTTCAGTACTATTAAATTGACTGTCTTTTTTTAGTACTAGATGGTCCCAACCTGAGGGGGGATTCATAGATGTCTAAATTGACTGTCTTTTTTTTAGTACTAGATGGAATTGACTGTCTTCTTGTAATCAAATCTGATAGTTTCAGTTTATTTAGCTAAGTGGTTGAGGATTGTCAAATAAATTGAATAATTCACCAAACTTCTTATCCAAAATTAAACAAAACGATCTACTTAATAAAACACATTCACTGACTGATCTACTGACTGACATCTGAAACCTTTGAGTCTGATAGGGCCAAACTATTTGGGTGAGTGGGTGAGAATTGGTGAAGCTTATCAAATCTGAAATTATCAAGCCTGATGGGTTCAATCTATTTGGGTTTTGGGTGAAAATTGACAAATATTATTTATAATTCACCAAATTGCTCACCTGAAGCTAATTGAGTCAGATAAGTTTAATTTAATTGGGTGAGTGGGTGAGAATTGGCAAATAAGATTGAATCTGAAACTATTGAGTATGATAAGTTCATTCTATTTGGGTGAGTTGGTGAGAATTTGCAATCTATTTTATAATAATTCTTTAAATTGCTCACCTGATGCTAATAGAGTCTGATAAGTTTAATCTATTTGGGTGAGTGGGTGAAAATTGGCAAATAAGATTGAATCTGAAATTATCTGAGCCTGATGGGTTTAATCTAATTTAGGTGAGTTGGTAGAATTTGCAAATATTTTATAATAATTCACCAAATTGCTCACCTGATGCTAATAGAGTCTGATAAGTTTAATCTATTTGGGTGAGTTGGTGAGAATTGGCAAATAATATCAAATCTGAAATTATCTGAGCCTGATGGGTTTAATCTATTTGGGTGAGTGGGTGAGAATTTGCAAATATTAGCTAATAATTTACCAAATTAAATTGTACACCTGAAACTTAACTAAAATCAGTATTAGAGTTTAAATAGATTAAGTAGTTAGTATAACCAGCTCACCAACCATGAGGGCAACAGCAAAGCTGTTAGTCCAAGTGGCTTCAGATTAGCATTGGCACAGCCTATGGGCTACAATGTGAGCTTATCATCTGATAAACTAAATACTGTAGCGGAGCATGTATCTGGATGTTAGGTTTATATATTATAAAAACCTGTCTAATTTGGTTCACCTAATTTATAAAATACTTTTGCCTAGTTAAGTAGAAGTTGATTAGTAGTTTGGAAGATATGTCACATTCTCAGTGATTTTAAGTATAAAGAGATGTTTTGGGTAGCTATTTAGTGTTATTTGATTGATTTGATATGTTTTATGTTTGGCTGAGTGGTTGATGGCTTTTGTTCAAATTGATAGGACACAGTTTAGCTTTGAGGGGTAATTAATTATAGGTTGATTTGATAAGTTCAGTTAGGTTTACCTGAATGGTTGGTGGATTTTGGTTAATTCAATTAAACAATTAGATTTGGCTAAGTGATTTTGTTTATCTATAATATAAAATATAAATTAATAATTTGAAAATCTGAAATTCTATAGACACTGTAGCGAAGCATGGGTAATGAATGCTAGTAAGATCATAAAATTTTTCCTATGAGCAAGTTAGAGTTGCAAGTTCAATTACCTGCTCAATATTTTTTATTATTAAATTCAATTTTATGAAATTCAAATTTATTTGAGGTAAGCTGACCAGGGGACAGATATTACTGAAACTAAAACAAAAACTAAAATAAATACTAATATAAATAATTACAAAATGCCCAAATGAGCAATTGAGTTAAACACTTTGAACAAAACAACCAACCAGGTGGGCAGCGTAAAATGCTCATCCTCCCATGGCAAAAGGGGAGAGGGATTGGGGGGCTCATCATCAGCAGCAGCTTCTTCCTCCCATAGTAGGGTACATGTCAAGGCAGACAGTAAGGGCGTTGGAGCATCAGCAACATGTGGTTCAATATCACTAATAATTGGTATTTCATGGAAATTGCCAGCTAAGAAAATGGCACTGATATATTTGGCTAAAGCTTTTTCAGCTAAAATGCAGGTGTCTGGGAGTTTAATGAACATGGTGATATTAGTTTGGGTAATCTTAGTTTTCAGGTTCCATGCTACAGTTACCACGTTCTGAATAGCATTGTTAACATTTTTGTGTAACTATTTTACTGTTATTTTACTCTTTTGAGTAAGACTTTGGGAATAAAAGGAGGTGAAATTCCCCCTGTGAGCATCGCCACTGATTTAGCGACAGCTTTATGAAGGGGACAACAATCTGGTGTTGCAGCTGCTTCAACTGTAAGCTGGTGATCACTGCAAAATGATTCAGCATTTATCTGTGGGGTATATAGTTGAGGGGGTATTTAGCGTTCTATTATGCATCAACAAACTGCTCAATTTTCAGAGATGGTTCTTCAATGAGCTTATCTGATTTGTCAATTTCAGCCAATAATTTTCATAGGTTTTGGTTAAATTGAATTGGGGAATCATCATATGGTTGAGGTTTGGTTGATTTGTTGGAGGAAGCATGAGATCAAACTGGAATCCAATCCAATGCTTAATTGGAAAAATCATTTGTGGCATTGGGGTGAGGAGGAGGTTGATTGGTTGCTGCAGGTGCAGCTGCAGCTTTAGGTTTTGTGGGAGGGGGAGGTAGGATTGTACCCCATGCCAGAACTTGTATGGGGTGGGTGGCAGAGGGGAAGTCAGCAGACAAGTATAACCTATCAAACGTGGCTAAGGAAGGGCACTTGCATTTTGAGTGGTCCAACTCAAAACATGATGGACAGATTGTCTGCCCGCCCTTGATGCAGGCCCAAAATGGATGGTCAGGCGCTGAAGGAATAATGGTGCAAGGGGAAATTGATATGGTGATTTTACTAAATTCAGAGCTGATCATGGCATATGCCTGAGGACCAGCAAGTCATGTGGCCCCATTTGGGACCGCAAATTGTAAGATGGGGTTGGAGCCATAGGCTGCCAAACCATCCATCAGCTCCTGGTGGAGCACTGCAGGGGGGGTGGGTGGGCAGGCCAGAAAACTGAACCACCAAAGTGGTGTCCACTAGGGCTAAGTCTGAGTTGTGGGGAGAGGGGTGCCCTGGAATACCAGAGGCACAGTTACTGCAGTGGCAGCATCAGCTTTTGCAGGTGAAGCCAAGGTTAAAATACCCCTTATAGGGGCAGAAATCAATAAAGCCAGCGGGTTTAATCACTGCCTGTGACATTTTGATAATGGCTTGGTCATGGTATGGGAATAGTTTCCCATATTTGACCCTTAGGCCATAGCGCATATTGCTCTGGGGGAGCACTAGGGGGCAGTGAGGTACTGCTTGGGTATGAGCAAGGTTGTAACAGACTGGTTTTTTAGTAGTGGATAAAAGTGTTGGGTAAAACCAACCAAATAATAGTTCACAACCCTGAAAGCACCCCATAGAAGGCTCTGAATTTACACATACTACTATGTTTGAGCTGGATTAATCTATGTAGAAGAGTTAAGAGGATATTCAACCCTAACAGAGCACCATGACCCTAAGAAAGAGATAGAAGGGATTCCATTAAGTGACAAAGTTCAGTCTCTTGGTTCAGAGAGAATAGGTTCTTCATAGTGTAATTTGTCCAAATAAAATAAATAATTCAATGGTTATTCAAAGATAGATTTTATTGAGCAAAAATGACTGAAATACATAAAATTGAGAGATAAAATCTACTCAATTATTATTTATAATAGTCATAAATAATACTCCAAACTTGTTTAAGTCTGATGATTATTTATGCTGCAATTGTGAAAATAGATGATTCAAGAAATATGTAGTAATTTGCTTATTATGCTTAAGGAATTCATATATGTCATAGTTGGTAAGCATGCCTAAATAATATAAGTTGTAGGAGTTCGGTGCGAAAAGGCTAAATTTAGAGCCTATTTTACAGGCTTGAACGTCAGGTTGCATTTGGAGTAAATTTTGAGGAGGAAAGTTGGTCAATTTTGACTTCTTTAAATATCTCTTTACTAGGCAATTCCTCCATTTCGGAACCACTATAATAAGGGGTATTTCTCAATTCTAGCTGCTGTTGTGGTCTGGCATTAACCGGTTGTAGTTGCGCACACCTGTAACCACAAGCTAAGGTGGGGTAAAAATGCTGTAACAGGTTCAAAACCTGTTCTGGCTAGGACGAATATAATTTCCTCTGTCCCCTCTTATCATTAATCAATTAATTGATGATATGGAGTTAAAAAGGAAGATTTGGGTGGTTTTCATACAGGGTGGTTTCTGCAACTACTGAATATTTTTTAACCCTTTGCACTTCAAACCATTATGGACATTAGCTACTAGCTACTCAGCACCAATTTGTGGCAGAAATATGTATTTACAAACCCTCATATTATTTAGTATAGCTTTGGAACCAAGTAACATATTATAATGATATTGGACTTATATGAATTGGTTAACATCAAGAAATGTATATTTGCAAAAGAAATCCATCTTATTTTTTATAATTTTGTAAAGTATGATAACATTTGAAACACTCCCCAATATGCACTGCAGGCTGATTTGTGCATGTTTGACAATAGTAAGTTGTTTGATGTCTTCCACCAGATGTTTTTTGGTCAGAACAAACAATACAATACTGTTTTCTTTCTCCCACACTGGGAATATGCAGTTGATTATTCAGTCTAATGTCCACCAAAGATCTGTATGGACATGTTCTCAGTTCCTAAAATCACCTCTTAACTGGTCTATAAGTGCCTTCACAAACTTGAAATGTGTCATGGGTGTTTGATTCTTATTTCTTCAGTGATGCAGTAAATTATGTAGGAGTCTAACATGTCCAAATAAGCGTCTATCTGGAACTCATCTTCACTACTACTTGTGTCATGAGACTCACTTGTATTTGGACGTTTTGCCATTGTTCTAACAAAAAATGAATAAATACATGGGTTGAAAAGTTTTAATTGTTATTAAAAACTCACAAAATGATATTTGCCAAAAGAATATCACTTTCTGATCACTTTTTAGAACAGAGTCACTTTTTCTCACTTGTTAGATCTATCTATACCGCTTGGCGTTTCAAATCAGACTGAGTTCAGCTTTAGAAATCTTTTCCTCCAGTTTTAGATTTGTTAATTTACATTTATAATCTCCTCTGCCTCGCACCATACAGTGTGAGGCATGCTTGTATAGCAACCTTTATTCTACAAACTCTCCTTATCACTCCTTTCAAGTGGTGCAGTCAAGTGCTCAGACTGTAGTGAGCACACTTCTCATGCTCTCTTATGACACAATCCGCTGACATTTTTTATATATCTTAGTAATTTTACCATATTTTGATTTGATTTCTTCTGCCATTTCAAGAGAAAATTTCAGAAAAACATGAATTTCTCAAAAAGTTGTGCTGGATTAAGTTAATTCCCCATAATCACTAATAAACTTTAATGTCCCCTGAGAGGGGACATCTGAGTGATATGCTATAATTACTATGCCCCCTGAGAGGGGACAGCGGAGTGCAAAGGGTTAAGAAAAATTGTGGTCTGGCATTAAGTTCAAATGGTGATTTAATTAAATAATTTTGATGAGTGAAGTTCAAATCCTGTTGATCCCTTGAAAACATATAGTAGCCTTCATTTGATATAATTTTGGCCAATTCTGTTTTTTTCTTTTTTAGAAAATTATTATTTTTGTTTCTGGTAGTATTATCTCTAATAAAGATAATGTGATGGTCAGAATGTCCTGTATCATCACAAAGGTGGATGTTGAGATCCTTGGGAGGGATAAATTGTCCCATGGGTTTGGAATGACTGGGTGAGCCAGTCCAAGTTCATTTTCCTGACAGACAGAAAATGGCTGGGGGACTTTTGCTGCTGCTCACACTGGAGCAGCCAGCGGAGAATCTGAGGATATTAGAGCAAAACTACAATGGGCAATCCAGATGTACTTTATTTTTTTTGTAATTTTTCTCAGAAAGTTATGCCAAGTGGAAAGAGACCAGTTTTATAAAATTGATTTATTTTATTTGTTTAATTTATTTCATTCAATCTATAAATTATACTTATTTATTTAGTTTATTTAGTTTTAGTTAAAAGATTTCAGAAGTATAATGTATTATAAATTGAATTATTTTAAATGTATAATTAATTAATTAATTAATTTAATTACTCTTATATTAAGGTAAATTAAACTAAGTCAAAAACTTTTCTCTCTCGTTGCAATCACTTTTGCAACTTATTCAATTCAAGTCTGATTCTAGTTTGATAATCTCACAGAGGAGATTAGTCTGCACCCATGTCAGGGAGCAGTTGGGCAAGTAAGGTAAGAGAAGCAGGTGGAAGGCCCACGGCCTCAAACGTTCAAAAACACCTAGAGAAACTGGCAGAATAGAAAAAAAACTGGCGGTCACTATTTCCTCAGAAATCCTTGCTTGGCAAGTGCGATGCAACCAGTACATCAATACGCTGCACTCCCAACCACTCTTGTTGGTGGAATATTTAGTCTGGGTGTTTCTGGACATCCAAAAATCAGCTTTATGGGAAAAATTTTGTGGGGATGTGCACACTTTTTTTCCTGACCGCAGTGTACATTGCACCTCACTCCATGTCACATGATTGGCTGGACCTCAGTTTTGAAAACAAGGAGGCAGCAGACAAAGCTGCTGTGGTGCACATAGTGATCAACCTCCCTGAAGGGCAATGGGTCATCAAAACCAAATGCACCATATGGACAAAATCCAACCAAATTTTCCACACGTTTGACTTTTTGCTACTTTGGTAAAACGTGCCATTTTGGAGCAGCACCTGAAAGATGGTCTCACTGTATACAGCAATATACAATCTTTCAAGATGCAACGCTTTATGCTGATGCCACACCTGTGCACCGGCAAAGCTATTGCAGTTCTGACCCCAACCAAGGAGATTGTGAAGGACCTAACCCAAATCCCGCACTCCACATATATCAATATTGAAGGGCATACCACCCACCCTTTCTGGGTAACCGTGGACAGCGCACCCCCCATCTGCACCCACTGTGACACGTTTGGCCATAAGGCACATGCATGCCCCACCAAGGAGGGCATCACATTTCAAGAGCACCCCTCAGCGGCCATGGCCAGCAGAGAGGCGCACTATGAACCAACCAAAAGCACCAAAGAGGCTTTCCCGTGGGGAGCACAAGGCTGCTACCTACTGGTAAACCTATCTCCCCTCAAGAGTGGAAGAAGGCAAGCAGGCCCGCAGGGCCGCGGCCAAGGAAGTGTCCAAAGTCACCACCACTATCCCACACTCCCAACGCCAGGAGGACATTGAAACCTTCATGGCAGAAGCAACTTGGGAATCCATCAGCCAATCAGATTGGGAAGCCCATGTCAATTGGGCCAACCAATCTGAGGATCCAATGGGTGACTCAATCTCACCCAACCTTTGCAACCAAGCTCTGGTTGAAACTAACTTGGTCTCCAACCTACCTGAAAATTTTTTTGACCTGAACGTTGGTGCACCGAACTCATCTGCACCACAAAAAATTCGCTCAACGTCAGGGAAATAAAAAGTGAAGGCAAAAGCCAACGCGAACCTCTCTGCTAAAATTAACAAAACCACCGATAACGTTGCTGCAAACACCCATGCTGCCATGAAGGCCCATGGGGATCTAGAGGAGGCTAGTGGGCCCAGGTGCCCACCACCTCGCACCTAAGGTGTGATGGGGGAAACCTTCATTTTAGGGATGTTGAATATCGCTGGACTCAAGGCCTCACCATCCCGGGCTAGGAAACTGAGTTTTTTACAAAACAATTTACCTGTAGATATCCTGGCTCATCCAGGAGTCCCACTGTTCACGAGGTTCTGAGGATGCTTGGAAAACCATGCTCCTCCCTTCCCTATCCTTTTGGTCAGAGCACTGTAGGGTGCTAGTTCAGAAAAACATTTTTTTAAATTTTTATTGTCAGAATCCTTCCTCAATGGCCAAGTCCTCGTTGTCACTTTCTCGTGGGCTGATGTGGCGCATACTATCATCAACATCTATGCCCCAACCTGTGCATGAGAGCGTCAGGAATTTTTCTCATCAGTCAAATCCCTCCCGTTACCCCTGGACCCTTTTGTAGTTGGTGGCATGAACTGTTGGTTAAACACACCCACAGACTGTTGGCATTCCTCCTCCCACACCCCCCAGGGTCATGTAGAACTTCGCGTTCTAAAGGCCACCCTTGGGTTAATAGATGTGCTGCCACGGCAAGCCCCGCTGCTCAAAAACATGACGTGCCCTCACATCCACAACGGCCAATTAAGGTCCATGACCCGCATTGACCTTATCCTCACGCCAGCGAAATTTCAATCTCACAATTCCCACTTCCAAACAAGTAAAATTGAATTCTCCAACCACTGGCTGGTCTTGATAACCTACCACTTACCTGTCACAGCGGCTAAGGCCCCACATTGGTACAAACTCTGCCCTCCCAAACTTGCATCGCTGGGATTTTCCACTTAGGTGGAATCAGCAACTTTGGCAAAAGAGTTTGTTACACCATTTTGCGCGGACCCAATTTCCACATGGTCAGCCTTCAAAGAGAATACCATCCGCCACTCTCGCCACCTCTCCTCCCGACGCTCATGAGCCACATCAGCCATCATTTCGCGCGCTCTGGCAGAGTTGGCATACCTGGAGTCCAATATCCCAGCAACAGGCTACAGCCCTGCATGGGGCCGGAAGTGGGCAGAAGCAGCTGCCCACCTCAACGCGCTCAAAAGGCAACACAAACATTGGGCTTGTGTTCAGTACAGGGCCAAACGCATTACAGAGGGCGACAAGTGCACCGCATATTTTTTTAAAAAATTCTTCACACCACGCCAGAGCGTGGCCTGCACACAGGTGTGGAGATCAGATGATTCTGTCATGGATACGCCAGCTGAAGTGGCAATCAAAATATAAAAGTATTACTCCAAGTTATACCAATCTGATTCAATTTAGCCAGCCAAAGTGGCGAAATTTTTTGACCAAACCCACATCTGCACTGTTTCCTGATACCTGGAATTTATGAATTTGATTACTCCAAATGAACTCTTGACAGCCATCCGTGGTGTACCAAATTGGAAATGCCCAGGCCAGATGGCATTCCATATGAATTCTACAAAAAGTACTTCAAATATATATCCCCACTTCTGCTTGCCTCCATTAACCAGAGCCTTCTGGAAATGCGCCTCCTACCAGGAGGACAAGAGGCCTTCACCGTCACACTCTTCAAGAAAGGGAACAAGCTATACTTAGCCAACTGGCGCCCCATTTCTTTAACTAACATGGATACAAAAAATTTAACAAAAATCATGGCTAACCATTTAGGGATTGTAGCCTCTGCCAACATCTCCCCAGAACAATTCAGTTTCATACCCAGAAGGTTGATTTGGGACAACGTGCACTCTGTGGCTAATGCATGCCAGTCCACAGCCTCTGGGGCACTTGTATTTTTGGACCAACAGAAGGCCTATGATAGATTAAACTGGGAATACCTCAGGGCCTGCCTCCATCAATTCCGCCTACCCCCTCGCTTCATCAACTGGGTAATGCTGCTCATGGAAACTGCAACAATGGCAGTGCGTGGCCCTGGATTCATAACGGAAGTAGTCCGCCCTCAAAGGGGCTTACGACAAGGGGACCCCCTTAGCCCACTCTTATACAACTTCAGCCTTGACCCACTACTTCGAAACATGAATGCCCAACTCACTGGGGTTCATGTGCCAGGCCAAGCCCCAGTCAAGATGATGGCGTTTGCAGATGACTGTGTGGTTGGGGTATCTAATAATAAAGAAGCACGCGCACTTGAAGCTCTCATCCAGGATTACTCCTGGGTAAGTAACGCTGCACTGAACGCTTCCAAAACTGAAATCATCCTCCTTGGTCGGTCTTAAAACTGCTGGGCCCCAGCAACCAGTGCCCAGCCCAGCCCATCTGCTTGCACACGTGCTCGCCCTCCCAGCTCACCCCACACCGCCCCATTGGTGCTCCCCTTCGTGCCACGCCCTACCATAGGGCCAGTCCACCATCTGGGCGTGTGGGTGGAGGCAGGTGGGTATGCATCAGCAGTGATGGAGAGTCATATTCTAGACAACGTGACGAAGCGCATCGCCTCCCTCAGAGCCCACCCTACTTCCCTTACTGGCAGGGTTGTTTTAGACAACTCTATGCTCCTCTATAAAGTCTGCTTTGGAGCCCACGCCATCCCCTTCTCCCCAAGCTTTTTCAAATCCTTGTATGTCCTGCTGCAAGGATGGCTTTGGTCAGGCCGCCCACCACCAGTACGGCTAGAGGTCATGTTTGGCCCTCATCATGGAGGCATGGGCCTGCTTGACTTCAAAGCCCATGCTGCCAAGATCCTGTACACCTGGATTGCGGCTGTCACCACCCCTACGCTCCCCTCCCAACACTGGTTCCACGCGGCCCACTCCAACTTCTCCCGCGCCTTGGGCCTTAACAATCCATTTAACCCCCACTCCTTGATGAAATACCTGGCTTCCCACCCATTGGCCACAGGTCCTCACGGTACTAAAACCCACTATAAACGAATCCTCCTCTCCATGCGGAGCACTGAGTGGAGAATTCATATTAGCGGACACACAGCCCAGAGAGGCTGCCCCTCTCCTCAGTTCACACAAGAGGTACAGGGGCTACCCATTCAAGATGGCGTGATCCCCACACGGCCCCATGTCCTATCCAGGGTGGACTACCTGGACATGATGGACATCCCTTACTCCATTGAGACTCAGAAGACTATTTGGAAATATGCACACCATCCTCTGTTGCAGCCTCAAATCTGCTCCCATGTGTGGCGCTGCCTGAGGTGGGTGTACCATATGGCTGAGCGCTCTAACGCTTTACACTCATACTGCGTCATGTGTGGCTAGTATGGAACGCTGTTCCACCGCATGGAGAAGTGTCCTACCTCTAAAGTGATATGGCGTGAAGTTCAACGTCTGCTTGGCCAGGATCAAACACATCCCTTCAGTCTGTCAAGAGATATGTTTGCTTTATCAATGGCCTTCTCCCTTCCACCCTCCCTCCATGCTCTGATGGTTGCAATCGCCATGTGGACTATCCACACGATTGCCTTGGATGCCATCGCAGGCTCCACCCCCACCCTCCCAGAAGCTGTCCACAGATTCTGGTCTCATTTGGTGGACCACTTTCAGGCGTGGATGTTTGGATACCTCCCACCGCGTTGATGACAGCTGGTCTCCTCCTGGTTCCCAGTTTAGTTCATCAAATCAGACCCTTTCCTACACACATGTTCAATTGTGGATACGGCCCCTTCACACGTTCCTTTCCCCTCCCCATAGTGGCGTTCCCGCTGGCAACAAGAGATAGCATCGCTTCTTTGGGGTGCCTTCCCTGTTACTAAGTTTTGTTTCTTTTGGGTCAAATTCGGAAGTGTCTGTCCCCTGGTCAGCCTCCCTCACAATAAATTAAATTAAACTAAATCCCTTTATTGCTACTAGCTACAAACTAAACTATCTCATAAGTCTAAACTTCATCTATCTATCTTATATATATGATAATTTAGAGAATAAAAGGCCATTTTGGGTCTTTTAGCCTTGTTTTTCTAAAATTTCACCACCATACAAATGTAAAAAAGATATATATTCCTTTAAGTTTACACATTATAAACAAAACTACTAATATTCACTAAAATAATTGGATCTATTAAGTTAGCCTAAAACCACCCACTGTTTGGAAACCCCATTTAAACTATCAAATCAGCCAGTCAATTATTACTTACTAAAACAATTAACTTGATAGCTAGCTAAATGACCACCAATTGTTTAAAGTAACAGTCAAGGCATTGCCTGTAACCACATTGCCCTAATATTCACCGTTGTGATGATTAGGACGGAAGGTGGTGGGAATAATCTTATAATATTTGAAAATGGTATTCTAGCAATTTAAATGCCTCAAAACCTAATTTTATCAAATATGTCAATGTTGATAAGGAAGGAAATTCTTTCAAATGTCACTCTGGACAACCAGATGCTACCAAATGTAACATCTCTGGATGTTCTGATGATGAAAATTCTTGCAAATGGTGCTCTGGCCAACCAGAAGCCACCAAACACAATATTACTAAAAAGGGCAATGAGGATGAGATCTTTATAAATGGTGCTCTGGCCAATCATATGCCTCCACTTCATATGAGGCTGTACAAACCCCTCAGAATATGTATTCTAGAAAATCAAACACCACAAAACTTTTTTTAATTATTTTAAATTTTAAAGATATGGATTTTAAAAAAAACTTCAGGCTTTGAGAATAATTTGAAGCAAGATAATAGATGCAAGAAATTTTTGACAACTGCAAAGGCACCATCCCCAGTGCTGGAATGGGTCTTGACAATAATAAAGGGGTCCAGATCCTTAGTTATGCCTGCCATTAAGAAGTTACTAGAGGACTCCATAAAGAACAAAAACCATTCTTACCCCTAGATTAGTATAAATTAAACTGCTGAAGTTGTGCAAAGCAGCTTTTTCTTCTTAGTTACTTAATAAATATTTGAAATTTGAAAATAAATTAGAAAATTAAAAAGTCATTTTAATAAGAAACCTAAGGGAAACCATACATGACCAACAATTCTGACTTTGACAAGGCCATTTCATCATTATATGCGCTTTCTGGAGGTTAGCCATCCTGATTGGCTCTAGTATAGTCCTTACTTTCATCCAATGTTTCATATACAAGAGTTTCTAAAATTCTCAGATTAGGAATATTACCACATCAGGGTTATTCTGCTTGTGGGCACTTACCTGGGCCCTCTTGCTCAACGGCTTTGTGGCAGTGTTCAGGGGCCCTATCCATCACACTAGATGAGGCTCATTTAAAAAGATGTCTCTGAATCTAGATATGGAGGATAATCCTTCAAAACACCTTGTCTGCATGTTATGAAAACCCAACCATGTTTATAATATTCATCTTCTCTCTCCTATTCCTCATAAGAGAAGCCACCCATTTTCTCTCCTCTCACGGGCATGTTAAACTCTCCTCCCATTCTGAGCAGCCCTCACCAGAATTTCAACAGGACCTCACTTCTAGGGAGCTAAGCACACTACATACAACCTTCTCTCATATAAGACTTCAGGCCCTGCTGACTGCCAACTCAGGAGGAACCACTTATGTGGTGCTCCAGATTGCTAAAATAGTGACCACCCTATCCAAAACCTGTAGGTCTGGCTCACTGAGCTATTGGAATTCAGTCAGCACTTCCTCCTACCTTAGATAAATATCTCCAATTGGTTGAGAGAGCGGCCACATCCAATGACTCACAAGAAGTGGCTTAGTATGCCCTCCTGACCCTCACACAAGGGAAGATGTCAGTCATGGAGTATGCCTGAGTTTACTGCCCGTTGGCCAAGGCAGCCAAAATCACCTCCTCCAAGATCATATAGATGTTCCACAAAATTCTCTTCCATGACATCCTCACCACCATGGATGACACCCACCTAGGAGCCTTCCTCAATGAGGAAGTCTCAGCTGTGACTCAGATAGAGGGACAACTGACGTTAGCTCAGGTGAAATTCCACCCCATGTCACAACATGGTAAGATCTGCTGCTGCTGCTCTGAGTCTGATCCTGTCTCCAGCTCCTCGCATGAGACCTCTCAAGGATCACCTCATGGCTCTGCCAATGGGGTGAACCCTTCCAAAAACCACAGAGAGGGCACTCATGATCCTACCTACAACTTGTTCCTGATTTCATGCGCATTTCTACTATCAGTAAAGTAAATACCTCATGTTATCTCTATGTTCCATTTAATCGCATATTGGGGGAAACAAGGGGATGTGTGAGGAAAAACTCTTGTTTCTGATAGAGACAGGGGAAGAGGACAACTACCTAGACATTGGGTTAGTGTGAAGAATGAATCTAGAGATGGAATTTAAGGGAACCATTACGCTAACTGGCACCTCCAAATTAGTAGAATGTTGGGAAGTCAAGACCTGGGTGATGCTTCATCAGGGCTTACAAGTTCTAAGAAGCCAGTAGTGCTATCAGAAACTTGCCTCACCCTCATAATCCTTGCATGCGGTGGTGACGCAAGTAATCCCTTAGTTTAAACTGGAGGAGCTCCTATTCATGATGCACCCAAAGGATCAGCTTTCTGTAGCACTAGATTTCTTAACCACTGGTGGAGGGAAGGCCGGGTTGAACTCTGTGCTTGGGCAGGAACCTGTGATGGACATCCCAGAAGAGTTCAAAACACATACCCACCTGTTCAATAAGAACAGCACTCCCTCAACCTCCCCAAATGAGCCTTTCTCTTTACGCTCAAGTTCAAAAGTAAAAAGGATTCCTAAAGGGTTGCCCCATCTATCCCTTGAACCTAAAGGTTAAGGCAGCATAGAAGCATATGTTAAAGAGATGCTTGAACGTGGGAAAGTTTGTACCCTCTAAGTTACCCATGGTGTCACCTATACTACTGGTTCATAAATTAAGTGGCGAGCTCAGAATGTGTGTAGATTACTGGCAGTTGAACGTAATAATTGAGTCTGACCCATATCCAATTCCGTTGATGAAGCCCATCTCCCAAATGATTTTAGGGATTTATATCCTCACTAATCTTGACCAGGTTCACATGTTCCACCAAGTTCCTGTGATTTCAGAGCAACAACAATATACAGCCTTCAAGTGCCACTTGAAGGCGTTCAGATACAAAGTGATGCCCTTTGGTCTCAAAAATGCCCTAGTGATATCCCAGAGCACCATCAAAAACGCCTTGAGAAATTTGATCAGAAAATGCTGTGTAGCATACATGGATGATATTCTCATATTCTACAGGACCAAATAGGAGAACAGGGGTGACGTGCTTTACATGCTTGAGGCCCTTGACAAAACAAACCTCTGTTTAAAGCCATCAAAATGTGAGTTCTACAAGGACTCTGTCTCTTTCTTGGGGAAAATAGTCTTCCAAAAAGGGATGGCCATATGCCCTGATAAGTTAAAGGAGGTGAGGGAGTAATCAGCCCTACAGATAGAAATGGCGTTAAAAGTTTCCTAGGTGTGGTGAGTTTCCTGTGGCGTTTCATTAAAGACCTCTCCAAAACTTCTTCACCCTTGACCCATCTGACAGGGCAGGTGCCATTACAGTGGGAAGATGAGGAAGAGAAAGCTTTCCAAGACATCAAGGAGATCCTAATGACTGCACTTGTACTTGTCCATTCTGACGCTGACTGGCCTTTCATAGTGGAGACTGATGCCTCAAACTTCGCAATTGGGGAAGTTCTGCTGCAGGATGTGGAAGATAGGATAGACCATCCTGTAAGCTATTTTAGTAGGAAAATGCAGCCTTCCAAGACAAACTACCCTGTGTACAGTAAGGAGCTCCTGGATATTGTATTAGCTCTAGAGGAACGGAAGCATCACTTGCTGTACGCCCAGAACCCATTTATGATCATAACAGACCACTGTGCCTTCAAATTCTCCAAAAACCCAAAGTTTATGAACCAGCTCCAGGCCTGGTAACAATTTGAACTGGCGCAGTATGATTTTAAGATTGAGTATAGGCTGAGTGAAAGCAACCTCACACCATACTCCTAAGCAGAGCCCTGGGAATGGTATTCCCAAAGAAGGAGATGGACGAATACAACACAGCAACTATATTGCCTCCAAATGAGTTCATCACCATCCAAAATGCCACTCATGAATTGAAGGTCAAGTTTCAAGCTGTGCAACGACATTTGGAGTATGAAGTCACACTCTGGAAGGACCTAGAGGAGGGGATTAATAATGAGCATCATAAAGCTTACTGTAAAGAGAAGGGCCTCATCCTCCACAAAGGGCGTCATGGCTTCCAAGCTGCGAGCTCCATGAGGAGGCAATATCCGCATTCCGTGACCACCCCTAGATGGGACACATTTGGATGGAAAATTTTAGAGCTCCTGTCTCATAGCTTTCATGACTGGGGATACCTAGTTCAGTGAGGAAGTACATTTTGGAATGCATAAACTGTGCCTGATTTAAACACGCCAGGAGAAGCCCTTAGGGAAACTGAAGCCTCTCCAGATTGTGAAGATGCTGAGAAACTTGCTAAGTGTGAACTTTATAATGGGTCTTTCAAGATCTAAGGGTTATGATACTGTCATGGTGGGGGTGGAAAGATTGACTAAGTATGCTAATTTTTTTCTGTGTACTTCCAAGATCATGGCAAAGGGAACAACTGAGATTTTTTTATTGATTTATTCTCCTGACATTGCCTCCACAAGGAGATAGAGTCAGATAGAGGTCCACAATTTATATTTTATTTTCTTTAACCAAGGTAAGCTGACTAGTCCACAATTTATATTACGCTTTTTAAAAAACTACTTGGAAATCTTCATACCAAATTGTGCAGATCTTTGGCTTACCACCTACAGTCTGACGTCCAAACCAAATGAGTTAATCAAGTTCTCAAGCAGTACCTGGACTGATACATGAACATTGTCATGATTCTGATATGACTGGATGATGATCCTGGGACATCTAGGGCGGAATCCACCAAAAATGATATCAGTTACAATTATTTGAGTGCCTTGAGATGAGGCGATATTGGGATATTATGGGTTTTTATTGGATTGCCTCTATATAAGGCAATAAGGTGATAAGGTGATGTTGACATTTGAAAAATATGAAGTAAATTGCCTACAATTAGGGCGATAGAGGATTAGAGAATAACAAGCTAAATTTGAGGAGAATCGGCGGAATAGAATAGCCCAATCCATGAGAGCAGTATCACCTGAAGCCGCTGTATATAAACAAGATGGGCAATTGAGAGAGGTAGGTTGTTAATAGTAGAGAAAGAATGGGACAGCAAAAGGTCGCTGTATTTACTAAGAGAAATAAAGAATCGATTGGGGCAATTGCTCCTATTTTTTAAGTATATTTTCAAGTGTGTCCAAAGGACTGACAATACCCACATTGTCTGTTGTCAGTGGGTTTGACCTGTATGAACAACACAACGGATCCTAATTATACCATCTGAATTTATAACAATGGTGCTCACTACAGGGGGCCCATTGATCAACCACTTAACACTTTGGAACTTCAGTCGCCAGCCATGCCTTACAAAAGCTGTGTTGCTTGGGAATCTTCACGAAACACCACACTAGCTGGATATGAGGAACTCAAACTTACTTTAGATGCGTTGCTCAAAAACCAAGATGAACTTATTCAAGAACGAGATGCTGTCATGAACCAACTTGATAGTACATTTAGCCAAATGAAAATCTTGGGACAACAAAATAAAGAACTCATAAACCGATTGAATGATACCACCAAATGGGTGCAGTGCGCATAACAAAAATTGACCAATACCTCTTAGTCTTCTCTCTGGGACAAGGATGACCATCAAGAGGGGGTATCATATGAGGAATAATATGACGCTGGTCAGAGCTACTACACCCAGGATGGTAGTACCGTATATTAATATGAGTCAAAATGACACTTCCCTCAAGTAATGGCAGTACCGCCCATGGCAAAAGGTCACACTACCCCTGAAGAGGGGGACATTCCAACTTTTGCTGATCCTGCTCCTCGTCAAGAAACTGTTTTTGGATCTTGACCCATTTCTCAGTATGGCCCAAAACCCCATGAACGGGATGAGGAGGTTAATATCAAAAAATCACCTTCATTTGACTGCAAAGGGAACATTCATGTGTTCTTCAAATGGTTTGAGTTTGCAGTGGAAGGCGCATCTGATAGATGGAAGGCTAAGTTTTTAATATCTGCCTTGGATGTCAGAAGTGCCAATCAGGTCACCTGTTACCTCCCAAGTAGCTCTGTCACCTATAAGGATGTGAAGGATACCGTACTCCGCCTGTTTGGGGGTAATTCAAAGATGTCGCAGCAAAAAGCAGAATTCTTAACAATTAGATTCCATCAAAATGAGACTCTCCTGGAGTTTGATGATTGATTCACAACAGAAGCCCATGTGCTGATTGGAGCAGGGTACTTAGAGAAAGCTGATGTGTGATTGCCATGTCCACCGCGGTGAAGCCATATTGTGAACTTTCTAATGTTATTTTGCCACTTCTGGATGACATACCTCTGCTTAAGATTGTACAGTTTTTGCGTCATGTGTCCCCTGAACTTCCGCCGCCAAATATGGAACATAATACTACCGCTGCTACTGAACCCTCTTATTCAGGAGAATACTATCATCCGCCTCCAGCTCCAATTAGTAATCCTTAGTCTTTCTATAACTCTGCGCCCTGTCCTCAGCCTGAATTATACTCAACAGTTTGATCAGCGCCAATGGGCTGGCCATGAAAACTGTCAGCAACCCAGTTATTGACAAGGACCCAACTATGCTGACCATCAACAATCAGCTTACCAGCCTGGCCCTGGTTACGCTGAATGAACCCAAACTTTCCGGTCTGGACCCTCTTATGATAATCAAGGATGTGGCTCTTATGGGGTTAACTGCTATTAATGCGGTCGCACTGGTCATTTGGCAAAATTCTGCCATAACCACCGTATGAACTACGCACACCAAGATCAATACTATTAGGGAAAAGATGGAGAGGAGTAGAGATGGGACCCTCTACCTCCACGATACCAACTCAAAACGTCCCCAAATCAATAGTAGTATACCCTGCGGGAATCCCTCACTATGATGACAGACTTTTATATCAGCAGCCAGTTGGAGGAGTAAATGTAGTAACCTGAGCTCAAGCTAAGGTGGCGGTGGAAGAAGAGTCCCCTAAACAACCAAAGCCGTATGCCTATCAAATGCTTGATCAAGCTTCCTTGGAAAAACTTGATTCTGCTACAGATGCGCCAACTCTGAAAGGAGTAAACGTCGCACTTCTGGTAGATGACATTGTCAAAGAATACCCCCAAGTTGGTGAGGGGATAATGAGTTTTCTTGAAAAAAAGAGAGCCCATGAATATTCATATATTAAACGGTTAATATCCTTCTTATCTGAGTGTACATGCTAAGATATTTTTGTATTGCAAAATAGAGTTCACGCTATAATAGTTACTGGTGTTTCAGTCAACATAGTTTCCACTAAATTGATGGCAAAGTTGACGTTGAAAAAGGATGTGAACCATCAAATAGTTTACAGAACTGCTGGAGCAGTAAGCACTGTCTCTGAGGGGGCTTACAGTGCGCTGCCTCTGTGCTTTGGGTCCATTGTTGTTGTAGCCCTGGCAATTGTGCTGCCAAACGAAAACTATGACCTGTTAATCAGGACCACTTTCCTGCGCCATTTCAGGGCTGACATTAATATGACGGAGGAGACCCTCACCATTCTGAGTCAGCGGATCCCAATTTACTTTACCATTAGTGGAGTACCGAAAGATCTGGTGCATATGAGCCATATCAACCTTGCCTATAGTGATGGGGTGATGCCAGTTCACTATCACTGACTAAATCACAAGACTTGGCCCCTTCCCCAGCAGATATATGAATATCAAGGGATACCTCTTCAAGCGGCAGGACCCAAATCTATACCTTCTGGCCATCAAGTCCTAGTGAAATCTGAGTTAGAGGTGGAAGTGCCTAGTGGGTTATATGGGTAAGTCATTGGGCTCTCATCAAACACGGTTTGAGACGCATGTGGCTCCAGAGATTATACTTCTGGGACATGGGGAGATTAAGATTTTGTTAGCAAACTTCCAGAGCGAACCAATGCAAATCTGCCAGCGCCAAATTATAGTGTTTTACATCTTTTCCAATAGATGAGGTCTATCAGGTTCATGATTTTGGGTCATTGAATGAATTTGGTCTACCAGCTGAGATACTTGCCAATGTACTAACGGTGGTACCGCAGAATAATTTAACAGGACTATTGGAAGAACAAAAAGACCAAGCAATAGCTTTATTTCAGAAGTATAAGGGGATTTTCACTGTTGACAATCATAATTTAGGGTGTGCTTGGGGCGATCCATCAAGTAGACACAGGAGATCATCCTCCTATAAGGTCTCAGCCAATCCACCAATTGCAGGCAGCAGAAGATGTTTTCACTGATGAAATCAACAAGTTGCTAGAGCAAGGGATGCTCAAACCATCCAAAAGCCCATGGGCTTAGCCTGTTCTAATTGTAAAAAAGAAGGATGGCACTAACCGTGTAGTAATAGACTACCAGAAGCTCAACAGTATTACAAAAAAGGATTTTTACCCTTTGCCAAGAATCACCAATGCTTTGGACCAATTAGGGGGAGCCCATTATTTACCTTCTATGGACTTGATATCAGGGTACTGGAAAATTGAGTTACCCCCAGTGGAACAGGAAAAATGCGCTGTAATCGCCTCCAAAGGCCTTTTTCAACCAACGCGGATGCCTCAAGGGCTGTGCAATGCCCCAGCTACGTTTCAGCGAGCCATGGATACTATTCTTGGTGACCTGAAACTGTCATGCGTCCTAGTATAAATTGACGATATTAACATTTTCTCAAACCTTTTCAGAGCATCTCAACTACCTAGAAGCAGTATTCCACTGGCTGGCTAGGAAAACATTAAAATTGAACCTCAAAAAAGTAACTTCTTCAAAGATCAGCTGGAATACCTGGGGTTTGTGGTAGACTCTAAAAGGCTGAAACCACAGCTGGCTAAGGTGGAGGCCATCAGCAAAAGGACTACTACCAATAGTAAGCGCGACATACAGGTCTTCTTGGGAATGGTCAGTTACTACCGGTGCTTTATCACTAATGTTAGTTGTATTAGGGGGCCACTATTCGAGTTGTTAAAAAAGGATGCTGTGTTCAAATATATGGAACGTTGTCAATCCACTTTTGATACACTCCATATGGCGTTGATCAGTGCACCAGTGTTATGATATCTGAACTTTGATCAGGAGTTTATCGTTCAGATGGATGCATCACTCTCCGCTGTTGGGGCTATAATTTCTCAGAAAGATAACAAGGGAGAGAAACATTTGGTAGTTTACTGTAGTCGAAGTCTGAACTGTCATGAGCATAATTAAACTGTGACCAAGTGGGTGTGCTTAGCAGTGATCTATGCATATAAGAAATTCAGAGTCTATCTGCATGGGGTAAAGTTTAAAGTCATAACAGATCACGCGTCATTACACTGGTTGCAGAACCTCAAAGAACCTGAAGGCCGTTTGGCTCAATGGGATCTTAAGTTGCAGGCGTATGATTTTGAGATTCTCCATTGGCCAGGAGTAAAGAATCAGAATGCTGACTGTTTATCTCAATTACTGACTATTGCGGTGACAGCGGACCTCAGCGATGTGATGTATGACTTAATGCTCATCGGAAAATATGATGAACCGCCCCAAGTGATCAAAGTGTAAATGAGATGCAAAAAATGCCTTCCAATGGAATAGGGAACTGTACAAGTGGATCAGTGATTCTATGGTGAATTTTTTGCAGCCCTCAGAATGACCAGGAATCATCATGAGACCGCACAAGGCAGTCAGGCATGGTGGAGTGCGTACAACTATGGAGTTGTTATGCCCCCAGTACTATTAAGAAAGTATGAGCTTTGATGTGCTCAAAACTATTTCCTGTTGCCATCAGTGCCAAGTGGAGAAGCCATTTCACCGTAAGATGTCATATTAGTTAGTGAAACCACATTTCGCTTAGCACACAGTTTCCCTTGATGTCTTTGGCCCCTTGCCAACAGAAGCCAACTGGTGTAAGTACATTCTTGTGGCTATTGACCACTTGACCCAGTGGGTCGAAGTGAGGGTGATATTTGACTTGGGGGAAGTTACTGTGGCCAGGTTTTTGATGGAATGCATTATTCAGTGACAGGGCTGCCCTCAGTTTATTCTCACTGATAATGGAACCAACTTCAACTCACATATCCTACCCAAACTGAACGAGCTTATGGGAATCCATGGCGTTCTGATGACCCCATACCACCCTGAATCCAATGGAATGGTTGAATGGGTGAATGTAAATCTGGTGAACATACTATGAAAATTAGTAATGGATTGACCTTAAAATTGGAGCTCTCTCCTTTCCACTGCTGTGTTCACCTATAACATTAGTTACCATTCTGTCATGGGGAAAAGTCCCTTCCAACTACTATATGGCTGACACCAGGCTCTCCCAGTGTTACTTTATTCATGTGTAGGAGACACTGGCAGACTGGAACCCCACCGCTATTTGATTAACCTCATGAATATTATGATCAAACTGAAAACCAAAGCATATTCCTTCAGCTTAGCCAAGAAGATCAGGAATCAGGCCGCTGATCAGGCAGATCATAGTGGGCTGGCGCCATTCAAGGAAGGCGATATGGTTCTCTTCCATGACCAACATGGATTAGGGCAGAAACACAAGCTGGCCAGTATTTGGTTTGGTCCATTCGACGTTATAGAGAAAACTGGAGTCAATGCATATACCATCAAGTATCCTGCAAGTGATCAAATCATTAACTGAGTACATGCAAAGTTCCTCTGACCTTACAAACAATAGGATCTTATTATCCAGTCAAGGAGGGGGTAATGGCATGATTCCAATATGACTGGACAATACTCGTGGGACAGCTAGGGCGGAATCTGCCAAAAATGATATCAGTTACAATTATTTGAGTGCCTTGAGATGAGACGATATCGGGATATAATGAAATTTTATTGGATCGCCTCTATATAAGGTGATAAGGCAATAAGGCAATGTTGACATTCAACGAATATGAAGTAAATTGCCTACAATAGAGTGATAGAGGATTAGAGAATAACAAGCTAAATTTGAGGAGAATCGGCGGAATATAATAGCCCAAGCCATGAGAGAAGTATCACCTGAAGCCGCTGTATATAAACAAGATGGGAATTTGAGAGAGGTAGGCTGTTAATAGTAGAGAAAGAATGGGACAGCAAAAGGTCGCTGCATTTACTAAGAGAAATAAAGAATCGATTGGGACAATCTCTCCTATTTTCAAGTATATCTTCAAGTGTGTCCAAAGGACTGACAATCCCCACATCACCTGTCTATTGTCAGTAGGTTTGACCTGTACGAACAACATGATGGATCCTAACAATACCATCTGAATTTATAACAAACATACAACAAGAACGCTGGACTGACTAAAGAAACTAGCCCAATATCCTTACAATTATCTAGTGCACTCATTGACAGGAATGTTGCTTTCCTGGTGAACTGCGGGTTCCAACCTAAGAGGGTGGAAAACCACCACAGAAGTCTGAACCCAATGGTGAACAGCCTGGATGCTGAGATGAAATAGTCTGAAGACTCTTCAAGTGAATTTAATAAAAGCAGTAGAGATTCAGAAGAAAAAGGCTGATGCTCACTTATCTGAGGCTGCAGTGCTAAAAGAAGGTGACCTGGTGATGATTAATGCAAATAACTACTTGGTCACTGCTAGCTGTATGGAATTTAGAACAATCTCCCTGGGCCTATCCAAGGCATCCATCAAATGAATGGAGTAGCCTACAAACTGGAGTTACCCAAGGGATCTTGCATTCATATGATACTGCACTTTTTGAAACTGAAGAAGTTCAAAGGTCCTCTTCCAGAGGAGCCAGAGCCAGTCCACTCAGGCAACCCAGGAGATGCTGAGTATGATGTGGAGAATATCTTGGACACAAAATCTCCTGAGAGAAGAGTTGGTACCTGGCGAAGTGGGTGGGTTACCTGGTCGAAGAGTCCACCTGACAAACTGCCAATGACTGTGGCAAATGATCACAGAAGGTGGATGAGTTTTGGAGCTGGAGGGGTCTCTCATCTGATGGGTGATGTAATAGTCAAGGCGTTGCCTGACCGCCACATTGCTTAATCGTCCCATTGCAATGATCAGGGCTGAAGGTGATGAGCACAATCACAAAGGACTTTATAAATTACATTCTGGAAATTCAGATGCCTCAAAATATAAATTTATTAGGACGTCAATGTTAACAAGGAAGGAAATTGTTGTAAATGGCACTCTGGCCAACCAGATGCTGCCAAATGCAATATCTCTAAATGTGTTGATGATGTAAATTCTTGAAAATGGTGCTTTGGCCAACCAGATTCCACCACTTCAGATGAGTATGGACAAGCCACTTGGAAATGGCAATCTGTGAATCAGATGCCACCAAATTTTTTAAATAATTTAAATTTCAGAGAAAAGGATGTTGACAAAGGTTTGGGCTTTGAGAACAATCTATAGCAAAATAATATATGTGGAAAAGTTTTGATAATTGCAAAGGTGCCTATCCCAAGTTCTGGAACAATATCAATGAGAAAATTGAGAGTCCTGATCTTTAGGCTTTTCCTGCCATTGAGAAGTTGTCTGCAGACTCCACGGAGAACAAGACCCACTCTTCCCACTAGTTTCAGTATAAATTTAACCTTACAAAGTTGTACAAAGAAGCTTTGTCTTCCATAATTACTTAGTAATATTTACAATTAAAAAGTTTTTAATATAAAATCTAAGGGAAACTGCACTTGGTTAACACTTTTGACTTTGACAAGTTCATTGCATCCTTGTATGCACTTTCCAGAGGTCAGATAATCCTGTTTGGTGATATTATAGTCCTTACTGTCATCCAGAATTTCATATTCAAGAGATTTAAACACTCAGATTAGGGATATTACTACAGAAGGGTTATCCTGCTTGTAGGCACTTACCTAAGCCCTCTTGCCCAACGGCTATGTGTCAAAATACAGGGACCCCATCCATCGCACTTAATAAAACTATTTAAACTAACAAATTAACCAAATATTAAACTGTTCAGCCATAATAATATACCAATTACCCTTAGAAAAATATAAAATTTTCACTTCTCACAAATAAAACTTTTTATTTTACTATTGAAACATAAAGATTATGATGGAGTATAAATTGTCATCTGTTTTTAGTAACTGTGCAAAATTTCATAAATAGGTCATGTCAGGAAGTATATCTATTGAAGGATTCAAGATTCCAACATAAACCAGGTAGTGAGTTAAATATAAGCAAGTAAAACTAAATTTTTTTATTTGCTTTTTTGTTTTTAATGTACATGTTTCTAAGCCATTCATACAATTGTATTGAAACTTTGGTGAGTTTTTTGCACATGCCACAAAGATTTCTGAATTAGTATAACCATTATTTAATAAGTAAAATATTAAGTTTATATATAAGAACTGGAAATACATATGTCTATAATGATTATAAGTATATTGTTAAAGCTTAACAGTTTGATATTTATTTAATTGATAGTTTTTAATGATTTTTCCAAGTGGCTGGTGGTTCTAGTTTGATCAATAAGCTTTTTGGCTTTAGTAAGCTGTTGGTGGTTTTAGGTTGAATAATAAACTTGATGGTTTTAGTAAGCAGTTAGTGATTAGTTAGTTTTTTTAAAGTTAGATTGGTTTTGGTAAGTTTTGGTGGTTTTTGGTTGTTTTAATAAGTTTAGTTTGGTTTTACAAGAAGTTAGTGTTTAGTTGATTTGGTATGTCAAATGGTTCTATATAAACAGTTTAATGTGTTATCTATATAGATAGCTAAAACTGATATGTAAGTGATAATTAAAACTAAAAATAAAATGATAAGCCAATTTAGTTACCAAATTTATTTAGAAAGTATCATGTATCTGAATTTACTTTGGTTTTGCTTTGGACAATAAGACGTTAAGTTCTGCATTTTTGAGTAGTTTTCAATTGATTTCAATTCAAATGATTACACATTAGGATATGTTAACTAGGATATTAATCATCTATTTGTTTAAATATTAACTACTTTATCTGATTTTTCTTATAGTGACTTTAAGGTACCTGTTTAAGTAGTTTTCCCCTATTCATAAGGTAAAAGTGTCAAGTTAGTTTAAAATGGTTCAGTAAAAAAGGTGATTTATCACATATATTCACATAATAATTTATAAATATAGAGATGTTTTGGGTAGCAGTCTGGTGGTATTTAGTTGACAAATAGGTTTAGTTTTATCAATGAGCGGCTGGTGCTTTTTGGCTATTTTATATGTCTAATGGTTTTGGGTAGTAGCTTTTGGTTTTATTAATTCAATATTTAAATTGGGATATAGCTGATTGTTGTTAAAAACTTGGTTGATTTGTTAAAGCTTATTTTTTGTGGTCAAGCAGCTGGTAAAATTTGGTTATTTCTTACATTCAATTGGTGTTTGCTGAGTGGTTGGCAAATTTTGTTTTAATTGATAGGTTCTTTAGTTTTGCCAAGTAGTTTGATAGTATTAAAATAATTTGGTAGATTCATTTTGTTTTGGGTAAGTGGCTGGTGGTTTTTAATTTAATTTGATAAGTTTATATCTATTGGGTAAGCAGTTGGGATTAATTAATTTAATACATTAAATGGTAATGAGTAAGCAATTTTGTGTTATCAATAATTGAAAGCAAAGTTAATCATTTCAAATTATCTGGTAATAGATAAACATGAGCAAAGCTGGGTAACTCTGCTAGTACTAATTTTAAATTGAAACTTTTATTATCTAAATAATAATCAAAATATGTCAATGGTGGCAATATAAAGCTAATATATATACAATATTATTGCATATAGGCTAAACCTATACTAAATAAATTAGGTTTCTATATCTACTATATTAGATATTAATCAGTATTATTTATATTTCACTAATTTACTTTTATCCTGAATGTGAAATCATTTATATTTTA